>CM033474.1:52671436-52944752 GCA_019447015.1 Hymenochirus boettgeri | reverse complement strand
ACACTGACGAAACAACGTAAGGCCAGCATTACACACTGAATAAAGAGCGAATGGCCAGCATTACACATTGAAGAAACCATGTAAGGCCAGCATTACACTCTGAATAAACAGCCAATGGCCAGCATTACACACTGACTAAACAGCGTATGGCCAGCATTGCACACTGACTAAACAGCAAATGGCCAGCATTACACACTGACTAAACAACGTATGGCCAGCATTACACACTGACTAAACAATGTATGGCCATGTATGGCCAGCATTACTCACTGAATAAACAGTATATGGCCAGCATTACACAATAACTAAAACTTATGGCCACATTCCACACTGACTAAAATACGTATGGCAAGCATTGCACCCTGACTAAAAAGCGTATGGCCAGCATTACACCCTGACTAAACCGTGTATAGCCAACATTATACATTGACTTAACAACGTAAGGCCAGCTTTACACTGATTAAATAAAATGTGGCTAGCATCATACTGACTAACGTGAAGGGCCAGCATTACAAAATGACGAAAAAACGTAGGCCAGCATTACACACTGAATAAAGAGCGAATGGCCAGCATTACACATTGGAAGAAACCATGTAAGGCCAGCATTAAACTCGAATAAACAGCACCAATGGCCACAAGCATAACCCACTGACTATAACAGCGATGGCCAGCATTGCACCGACTAAACAGCAATGGCCAGCATTACCCCGACGAACACGTAAGGCCAGCATTACTCACTGAATAAAGATGAATGGTCCCAGTCCATTACACACTGAAGCTAAACCATGTAAAGGCCAGCATTACACACTAATAAACAGTTAGTGCCAGCATTACAACCCTGACTAACAGCGTATGGCCAGCATTGCACACTGACTAACAGCAAATGGCCAGCATCACACACTGATTGAACAACGTATGGCCAGCATTACACACTGACTAAACAAGGTATGGCCGCATTACACACTGACGAAACAACGAAGCCAGCATTACACCACTGAATACAGCTTATATGGCCAAGCATTACACACTGCGAAACAACGTAGGCCAGCATTACACTCTAATAAAAGAGTGAATGGCCAGCTCACACTGCACGAATCAACGTAAGGCCAGCATTAATACACGATAACAGCTTATGGCCAAGCATTACTCACTGACTAACAGCGTATGGCCAGCATTGCACACTGACTAAACAGTCCATGACAGCATTACAACACTGACTAAACAGTGTTATGGCCATCATTACTCACTGACTAACAGTATATGGCCAGCATTACACACTAACTAAACAACTTATGGCCAACATTCCACACTGACTAAACTACGTATGGCAGCATTGCACCCTGACTCAAAAAGCGTTGGCCAGCATACACCTGTACTAAACCGTGTATGCCATCATTATACATTGACTTACACAACGTAAGGCCAGCTTTACACCTGATTAAATAAATGGGCTAGCATACATACTGACAACAGTGAAGGCCAGCATTAACCACACTGACAACAACGTAAGGCCAGCATTACACACTGAATAAAGAGCGAATGGCCAGCATTACACATTGAAGAAACATGTAGGCCAGCATTACATCGGAATAACAGCCAATGGCCAATTACACACTGACTAAACAGCGTATGGCCAGCATTGCCACCTACTAAACAGCAAATGGCCAGCATTACACCACTCTAAACACGTATGCCAGCATTCAACAACTGACTAAACAACGTATGGCCAGCATTACAACTGACGAAACAACATAAGGCCAGCATTCAAACTGAATAACCAGCTTATGGCCCATTACTCACTGAAAACAGCGAATGGCCAGCAATATCGCACTGACTAAACAGTCCTGGCCAGCATTACACACTGACTAAACAGTGTATGGCCACTTACTCCACTACTAACAGTATACTGGCCAGCATTACACCACTAATAAACACTTACGGACAGCATTCCACACTGACTAAACAGTCTATGGCCAGCATTACAAACACTGACTAAACACGTATGGCCCAGCATTGCCCCTAACTAAACAGCGTATGGCCAGCATTAAGCCTCACTAACACAGTGTATGGCCAGCATTATACATTGACTTAACAACGTAAGGCCAGCTTTACACTGATTAAATAACATGTGGCTAGCATTGCATACTGACTAAACAGTGAACGGCCGGCATTACACACTGACGAACAACATAACGCCAGCATACACACTGAATAAAGAGTGAATGGCCAGCATTACACATTGAGTAACCATTTAGAGGCCAGCATTACCACACTGACTAACAGCAAATGGCCACTTACACTGACTAAACAAAGTATGGCCACATTACACACTGACTAAACAACGTATGGCCAGCATTACACACTGACAAACACGTAAGGCCACATTACTCACTGAATAAGAGTGAATGGCCAGCATTACACACTGAAGAAACCATGTAAGGCCAGCATTCACACTGAATAAACAGCTTATGGCACATTACACACTGACTAAACAAGCGTATGGCCAGCATTGCACACTGACTAAACAGCAAATGGCCAGCATCACACACTGATTGAACACGAGGCCGCATACAACTGACTAAACAGTATGGCCAGCATACACACTGACGAAACACGTAAGGCAGCATTAACGACAACTGAATAACCTCTTATGGCCACGCATTACACACTGAACAACAACGTAAGGCCAGCATTACACTCTAAATAAAGAGTGAATGGCCAGCATCACACTGACGAATCAACGTAAGGCCAGCATTATACACGGAATAAACAGCTTGGCCACATTACCACTGACTAAACAGCGTATGGCAGCATTGCACACTGACTAAACAGTCCATGGAACCATCATTACACACACTGACTCAACAGTGTTAATGTCCAGCATTCTCACATGACTAAACAGTAATATATTTCCAGCATTACACACTACCGTAAACAACTTATGGCCAGCATTCCACACTGACTAAACAGATTATGGCCAGCATTACTCACTGACTAAACAACGTAAGGCTAGCATTACACACTGAATAAACAGCTTATGGCCAGCATTACACACTGACTAAACAGTCTATCGCCAGCATTACACACTGACTAAACAACGTATGGCAAGCATTACACACTGACTAAACAGTCTATGGCCAGCATTACACACTGACTAAACAGTCTATGGACAGCATTACACACTGACTAAACAATGCATGGCCAGCATTACACACTGACTAAACAACATATGGCCAGCATTACAAACTGACGAAACAACGTAAGGCCAGCATTACACACTGAATAAACAGCTTATGGCCAGCATTACTCACTGACTAAACAATGTAAGGCCAGCATTACACACTGACGAAACAACGTAAGGCTAGCTTTACACACTGAATAAACAGCTTATGGCCAGCATTACTCACTGACTAAACAATGTATGGCCAGCATTACACACTGACTAAACAACGTATGGCAAGCATTACACACTGACTAAACAGTCTATGGCCAGCATTACATATTGACTTAACAACGTAAGGCCAGCATTACACTGAATAAATAACATGCGGCCAGCATTACATACTGACTAAACAGCGAATGGCCAGCATTACACACTGACGAAACAACGCAAGGCAAGCATTAAACACTGAATAAACAGCTTATGGCCAGCATTACTCACTGACTAAACAGCGAATGGCCAGCATTACACACTGAATAAAGAGCGAATGGCCAGCATAACACACTGACGAATCAACGTAAGGCCAGCATTAAACACTGAATAAACAACTTATGGCCAGCATTCCACACTGACTTAACAGTATATGGCCAGCATTACACACTAACTAAACAACTTATGGCCAGCATTCCACACTGACTAAACAGTCTATGGCTAGCATTACACACTGACTAGACAGCGTATGGCCAGCATTGCACCCTCACTAAACAGTGTATGGCCAACATACACCCGACCTCTAAACAGTGTATGTCCATCATATACATTGACTTAACAACGTAAGGCCAGCTTTACACTGATTAAATAACATTGGCTAGCATTACTACCGACTAAAGTGAACGGCCAGCATTAACACACTGACGAAACACGTAAGGCCAGCATTACACACTGATAAGAGTGAATGGGCCAGCATTACACACTGAAGAAACCATGTAAGGCCACATTACACCCTGAATAAACAGCTTATGGCCAGCATTACACACTGACTAAACAGCGTATGGCCAGCATTGCACACTGTCTAAACAGCAAATGGCCAGCATTACACACTGACTGAACAACGTATGGCCAGCATTACACACTGACTAAACAATGTATGGCCAGCATTACACCCTGACGAACAAAGTAAGGCCAGCATTACACACTGATAAACAGCTTATGGCCAGCATTACACACTGACAAAACAACGTAAGGCCAGCATTACAACCAAATAAACAGCTTATGGCAGCATTACTCACTGACTAACAGCGTATGCCGCATTGCACACTGCACTAAACATCCATGACAGCATAACAAACTGACTAAACAGTGTATGGGCTATTATTACTCACTGACTAAACGTATATGGCCGCATACACACTAACAAACAACTTATGGCCAGCATTCCACACTGACTAAACAGCTTAGGCCAGCTTACACACTGACTAAACAGTCTATGGCCAGCATTACACACACTGACTAAACGTCCTATGGCCAGCATTACACACTGACTAGACAGCGTTTGGCCAGCATTGCACCCTCACTAAACAGTGTATGGCCAACATTACACCCTGACTAAACAGTGTATGGCCAGCTTATACATTGACTTAACAACGTAGGCCAGCTTTAACCTGATTAAATAACTGTGGCTAGCATTACATACTGACTAACAGCGTATGGCCAGCATTCCACTGTCTAAACGCAAATGGCCAGCATTACACACTGACCGAACAACGTCGGCCAGCTTACACACTGACTAAACAATGTATGGCCAGCAATTACACACTGACGAAACAATGTAAGGCCAGCCATTACACACTGAAAACACTTATGGCCAGCATTACACCTGACGAAACAACGTAAGGCCAGCTTACACACTAATAAAGAGTGAATGGCCAGCATCACCTGACGAATCAACGTAAGCGCCGCATTACACACTGAATAAACGCTTATGGCCAGCATTACTCACTGACTAAACAGCGTATGGCCAGCATTGCCACACTGACTAAACAGTCCATGACACATAACACACTGACTAAACAGTGTATAGAGCCATTATTACTCACTGACTAAACAGTCTATGCCAGCATTACACACTGACTAAACAATGTATGGCCATCATTACACACTGACTAAACAAACATATGGCCAGCATTACACAAACTGACGAAACAACGTAAGGCAAGCATTAACACCTGAATAAACAACGTAAGGCTAGCATTACACACTGAATAATCAGCTTATGGCCAGCATTACTCACTGACTAAACAACGTATGGCCAGAATACACACGACTAAACAGTCTAGGCCACATTACACACTGACTAAACACGTCTGGCAGCATTACCACTGACTAACAGTCTATGGCCAGCATTACACACCGACTAACAACGTAAGGCCGCATTACACACTAAATAAAGGTGAATGGCCAGCATCACACTGACGAATCAACGTAAGGCCAGCATTACACACTGATACAAGCTTATGGCCGCATTACTCACTGACTAAACAGCGTATGGCCAGCATTGCACACTGACTAAACAGTCATGGACAGCATAACACACTGACTAAACATTGTATGGCCAGCATTACTCACTGACTAAACAGTATATGGCCAGCATTACACACTAACTTAAACAACTATATGCCAGCATTACACACTGACTAACAACAGCTTATGGCCAGCATTACACGACTGAAACAACGTAGGCCGCATTCACACTGACGAAACAACGTAAGGCTTTACAAACCTGAATAAACAGCTATGGCAAGCATTACACACTAACTAAACATTCTATGCCAGCATTACACACTGACAAAACACATATGCCCATTACACACTGACTAAACCATCTATGGCCACTTACACACTGACTAAACAATGTATGGCAAGCATTACACACTGACTAAACAACCGTATGGCAACATTACACACTAACTAAACAGTCTATGGCCAGCATTACACTAACAACGTATGGCCAGCATACCGAACTAAACAGTCATGCCACATTACACACTGATAAACACTATGGCCAGCATTACAACACTGACTAAACAACTTGGCCAGCATTACACACTGACTAAACATCTATGCCAGCATTACACACTGACTAAACAGTCTATGGCCAGCATTACATTACACACTGATAAACAGTCTATGGCCAGCTTACACACTACTAAACAGCAATCGCCAGCATTACACACAGACTAACAGTCTATGGCCAGCATTACCACCTGACTGAAAAACTGTTACATTATTTTAAAGGCTATGTCCACCCTAAATATTTTTTTTTATATATGGTCCCCCCTGGGCTCCAGCCCAACCCTATAATTTTTTTTTTAGAAAGCCCCCCAAACTCTACTCTCCCTCCCCTCTAGTCCTCCGCCGCGCTCTCCGGCCCTCTGCTTGCAAGGAAATGCAAGCAGAGGGGCGGGACCGGCAGCCGCGTCTGTGATTGGCTGAGCGGCAGCCAATCACAGACGCGGCTGCGGCAGCTCACTTCGCCGGAGGAAAGAGGAGAGGTAAGTAAGAGTTTGGGGAGCTTTCTAAAAAAAAAAATATGCGGCTGGGCTGGAGACATGGGGGAAATGATTACTAAGGGGTTTTATGCTAGGGGAGGGATAGTAGAACGGGAGGGAGAGGAGGGGAGAGGGAGGGAAGGAGGGGGAGGGAGGGTGAGAGGGCTGCATACGGCATGGCAAAAATCTACCTGAGGCCAGCTAGCAGGCAGTGTCCATATGGACTCTGCTAGCCTCCTGGTAGTCATTTTTTGGGACTTTGGGGGGGGACTACAGGAAACCCTATGAGCTGGGATGTGAGGTAAGGATTAAACTACACTACATGGTGGGGCCAGTATTGGGGGGATTATAGTTTTGGGGGTGGACATGCCCTTTAATTAGCAGTTTCTGTGCTATAATTCAGTAAAATGTCTCACTTTATAAACTACTAGCAGTTGTACCCGGGGTTGTGGTTAAAGCATTTTTTAGGTGCAGGTGTGTGTTTGGCTTAGATCGCCATTATGATATTCATTCAGGTTTTGACTGTGTGGTGAGCACATCATACATACATACATACATACATACAAGATTTTGCTTTATATAGTAGATTAAGGGATTGTCTGACCAATTACTTTACAGATTTGGGATTGTTGGATTGAGTGAGTTATACCTCACATTTAAAACTGCTTTATAATTATTTTGATTTAATCAGATCATCACCCATTAAAACACCTATGAAGTGACACATTTCATGTCAGTCGTCTTCTTCAAAGCAGAATTAACTTTTGCAGCTGTGTCAGCACAGTTCGGTGTTCAATAGCCTTACCTTAATGTTTGCCAATTTATGAAAAAGCTGCCACACACCTTTTTTATAAAAAATCCAACATTCTGCTTGAAGCGCAAGTTCACTTAAATAACCTCACTAAATGTATATTACCTCCCCAAACCCCACTTTCGCGATATACAGAGCTTTCAACAACCATTTAGGTACCGCCCCCTCTCTCCTATTTCGAGCTCATTTTTGAACAAAACAGGAGCAGGGGACTTCTGCGCCGACAGACACTTTACTTCTGGGCGTGATATCACAACGTCATGACAGACGCTTTACTGGATTGGGCATGACCCCACGTCACTTCATGCCTTAACTGACAGCTGCAACCGGAAGTGGAGCGGCTGTCATCAGCAGAGGCAGCGTAGGAGCAGCAAGGGACCAGGTCAGGTAATAAGTTTCAGGAGCTTCTTGGAACGTGTGAATATCGCAAAAATGGGGTTTGGGGGGTAATTTACATTTTGGAACTAACATTTTTTTCAGTGACTTACACTTAAGCAGGGTTGTCAAAACTTCACCCCCCTCCACTTGTTTGAAAACAACTCCACATTCCTTGGAGTTACATTCTGCATCTTAAGTGCACAGATAGGAAATTTCCTGATATAATTATTATACAGGTTTCTAATATTCAGAATGTTGTAGATACTTACCCATTTAGTGACTTTTATTTCACAAAACTGTGATGCCTCAGGAACAGTAATCATTACTAATCTGATTTGATTGGAACCATGCAGTTTGAAGCTGAACATTCACATCCATGAAGCACACAGTATTTTTTGTACATGTCAACTATGTATGCTTATTTCTTACAATAATTTCCTAATTTGCTTAAACTTGTAATTGGTAGACAGCATGTCTGTGGCAGTGGCGTACCATCGGGTCTGCAGGATGGGGGGGCCAAGGACTCAGAGGGCCCACGATCAGCCTTTTAAAACCTGATCTTGCGCATCTACTGCATACAGATGTTACTGCGATCAGATGTTTAAAAGAGCATCCAAAGCACGCTGGGAAGGGGAGGTTTTCTGTCAGGGCCCTGGCCAATCTTGTGGGTCGGGTGAGGGGGGGGTGGGCCCCCTGCAGTTCTGAGGCTGCCTTTGGCCAATGGCTGTGAGTTATAGGCTTCTTGTTTTCCTGGAATAGTTCAAGAGAAAAAAACATATTTAGAAAGCGTATACATATAGGTACCAGCTATGTCTTTTAAACAATGAGTTTTCTTTTTTTTATATACTTTGCTTTCTGATTAATATTACTGTCCATCCCACATCGCTTTTAATTTACCTGTGATGTCAGGGGGTTAACATTACTTCATTTATAAGTTCCTCCCTATTCCTGGCACAGTGCCCAGGGTTTTTAATGGGGATTGCATTTGACCAGCATTTGACCCGTAGAGATAGCCGAACTTCAGTAAAAGTTTGGCAGTTCGTAAACAAACCCATTAAAGTCATGGGAAGTGATAGTCCGAAACGTTCGGATAGATTAACGATAAACTAACAAAGGTAAATTACTGTAAATGTTTGTGGCACCTGGGAAATGGCTTCTGAACAAGTCACTATCACAAAAATTGTTTAAACACTTACTTTGTGATCAGGCAATTGTTGGGTTTGCGCAAGTTACATTCGAGGGTTCAGGCCCTCTGACGAACGATAGTTTAGAGGGTTACCGAAATTACTTTGAGGGTAGAATGATTACATTATATATTTATCAAAACTCCCCATTCGAGAGTTCCCGAAAACATTGATACATTCGAGGGTTAGCAAAACGAAAATTACATTTGAGGGTAAGCTAACAATAATTTGATAATTATCGAATGTTCATAATTATCAAAATACAGCAGCGATTTTCTGAAAACCGAACTAGTTGAACCCAATTAGTCTGAATACGGTAATTTGACTCGGCCCGAAATGGGGTAGAGTTTGGTTTTGTGTCCATCACTATTGACCAGTAACGCTGTTAAAAGGGTTGGTTCACATGGTACCAGTGCTTTTATTAGGTGAAGAATTCTTTATACTCTCATCTCTCTCTATTACCTAGACCAAATCCAGTTTTGTTCAGCCACCTGTTTCGTGAATGCACTGAAATACTGAAAATCCGATTTCTACCTAATCAGAGGGAATTTTCAATTTTTTTACTTTTTGACCAAGATTTTCAACCTTTTAACTGTCATTTTCAACCGCCATTTCTGGGGGGTTTTATTGTTTTTTTTTTTTTTTAATTTACCACAATTTCAATTAATTGAAATCAGGTTCAAAATTGGGGCTCACCTTTTTCTGGTTCCCATGCCTGGGTTGAAATGAATGAGGATTAATTTCCGATCAGTTTAACGATCATTAATTTATGAACATTAACGTAATTAACGAAAACGATTGTAAATTACAGATCGTAAATTACTGGATAATGTGATCGTAGATCACATTGTACGATCCCCATAGAATACCATTGTGGTAGTACTTCGCATAGTACGCACGACCCGAGCGTTCGTTATATACGAATGTTCGGCGTAATGTACATCTGCAGGCATAATTAATGGCCGCTGTAGTACATTCAGATAAAGCGTGGTATCGCTAAACTGCGATACCTCGCTTTATAATATGGCCCTGAGTTCTCTCCAACTTTTGAACAGAACTGATCCCCTCTCTATTCATTCAAAGAGAAAAAATCTACTGGTTAACATAGTACTACTGTAGCAACTGAGGTTGAATAACACTTACATCATCTAGTCCAACCTTTATATCCTCCTCTTTAACCCCTAACTTGATCCAGAGGAGGCAAAATACTGGAGTTCTTGATCAACAAGAACTACAGTATATGTATTAATACCAGTAATTCTCAATATTTTTTTAGTTTTAGGAACTAATCCATACTATTTTTAAAGCTATTTAATGAACTTGCTATTACCAACATTTGCGAAAAGCCAGTTTTCCAAGTTTCACCGTTTCTCACTGTAAAGAAATTTTTCCTAACCTGAAGATGAAACTTGCTTTCTTCCAACCTTAAGGGATGTAATCGAGTCCTCTGATATGACCTGTAGTCATTAGTCATACAGAGAGTTCATTGTATGGCTCATTATAATATTTGTATATAATTTAGTTTATATAACTGCTTCTTTTTCAAGATGATCCCTTTTGTATATGGGATTCCAAACTGCAACGCATATTCCAAATGAGCCTTACCTGTGCCTTGTAAGAGGGAGAATAATATTTAACTCTCTTGAATCTATTCCTCTCTTTCTAAAAGACAATATCTTGCTAGCTCTACAACCGTGGCTGTCTGGCATTGTTTGCCTGGGCATAGATGCTCTGTAATAACTTGATGAAGACTGTTTCTTTATTTATATTTATTTACCAATTTGTGAGTCTACATAAAAATCCATTAAAATACCTATCATTCTTACCTCTCAAGATATTTTTTCATTATAGTGCTTTTATATTTCCCTGACATGGCGCTTACAGAGAAAAAGCCTTCACAGAAAAGTGCAATTCTCTACAGTAAGATGTGCAGTGTTGCAGTAAATCCTTAGCAGAATGTTTAACACTTACTGAGTAATTCATTAGAGACTCACCAAGACACATTGTAATCCATGAGTTATATCAAGGTATTGCCAATTAGACATCTCTTTTTTAGCGTGTGTGTTTGTTGATTCTTTGCTTATAGGAAGTGTTCCCTCTTGTGTTGCCCTAGAGAGAACTCCCATTCATGGACATTGTGATTCTTATAGAACTCTAATAAATCTTCGCCAGCTTTACTGTCCTACTGTTTTTTTTCTAGGCTTCTCTGAGCTGCGGTGTTTAGTAATTCTCTGATGGACTAGCATTAACATGGAATAAGACAGGGGCGTAATTACCAGGGAAAAGTCCATGAAACCACAGGGTGTCCGACCTTCTTATTTCCCTATGACAGATAAATAGCTTCCTCACAAAAAAAAAACACTGTAGATGAGAGGGAGTGGGGCTCCTTAACAGTTTGCTGGGGGCCCTTGATTCTTAGTTATGCCACCCTGAATATATATTTGGTTTACTGTTTTAAACTTCCTCACTTGGCTATTAATCTGGTCTCAACAAGTAGATAGACGTCCCTTTAACATCCTCTGCCAAATTCTGCTGCCCACAAAGCATATAGCAAAATACTCACAAAATGTGCAAGGAATAGATGAGAGAATTTCTGCTGGTGCCTGTGTATTCCGTACTAATATAATAATAAAAATAACATTGTCTGCTCACTGGTTAAAGACAATATTTCCGCCAACCGACCAATCCACGAAATATCTGCTGGTGTGGGGCGTCCGGCCATGACTGAGCTTGGTCAACCCATTCACCCGGATCGGATGAGGGCAATCGGGTCCATTGGTAAATCACTGTCGATCACGCAGATCCCTATGGGACTGCACAATTGGTAGCGTGCACTGTCGGCCGAGACAATATTGCCACGACATTTGTCCCGGTCCGTGCATTATCGCTAATGTAATGACCGCGGTTGTACATTTACACCAACTTTCATTAATTAATGAATGTTGGGTCGTAGATTATTATACAGTAGTAAATTACCGTAATGGTATTCTATTGGGATTGTAGATTTACGATCTATATCATTAATTTACGATCATTATCGTTATGTACAATAACGTCGTAAATTAACGATTGTTAAACAATGTTAAAAAGTTTTTTAGCAATACCGAGCCTTTAGAACTATGATTCTAGCTTGTACATTGAGTTAGAGTGTATAATAATAAAAGACTCAATATATATTTATTTAATATACAATAAAAACAACCATAATATTAACAAAGTTATTTTTAATCTTATATCAAGAGTGCTTCTTTAAGAGCTAGCTTCATCACCGCTGGCGCCTTCTCCTGATAAAGGGATATCCTGTTTCTTTCTTTAATTTAGTAGTTCAGCCTTATATTGCGATTTGCTTTTGTTGACTCTCAATCCCAGGCATTCATTATGAGGCGTTTTGCAGTAAGTGCAAGGTTTGGGGACGAGGTCCTGAAAGCTGAAGGAAATCAAAATATCTCCTTGCTTTGATTTGAAGCCCTTGTTGCTTGATCTGAGCGGTCAAACTTTTCAGTGTGACAACGGCGATAACGACATAAACACTTCCGGATATTCCTTAGCATTTATATAGCACGCTTCTCCCATATACCCCACCCCGCACGTCTGTACCGAATTTCATGCCTCTAGCTCAAAACGGTGCAGGAGAATACAGTCCAAAAAAGCGGAAAAGAAAAACGGAAGAAGAAATATAAGAAAAGTAATTCTCAATCTTTAAGTCAAATTAATTAACTGTACCAGTCTCTGTAGTATGCCTGAGTGATCGTATAAATAGCTTTTGGTGATAGTGATAGAAACCCAGCCTGTGTTCCCCTCTATCTGCTCTGTCTTGCTCTTTTGTGTGCAGTTAGTAGTATGAAAAAATGCCATACACTGTTTTCTATGACTGACTCTGAAGATTAGTTCATATACAATTTGTTACCAATCCCCAAGCAATAGAGAAAGAGGGGAACACTAGGGAGACCCTGTGAGACTGCAGCACCCCTTCTTGGGGGAAAATTGATATTTAGACAGCGGGAAAACATCCATGTGACTGGGAACAAATAAGCTTATAAACATCTTATTGTAGGTGTAAAGAGTGTGAATAGCCTATCTATGGCCACTAATGCACTTTAATATTATTGGCATTCAAAAAATGATATTCCTATTTAATTTGAGATTTACATTGTTTTTTTTGTTGCTAAATGTACTTTTTGGCTACATTCAGTTAATTTTCAATCTTTGCCTGTGTGACCGAGACAAGCAAAATACCGCTCACATATGGCCACCTGTTCAATAGACTGTTCTAGTGATACTGGGCATTCTATCAAGTAGAAGATGGTAGAACCAGTCAGAAAACTTTCCAATGATCCTCAGCAGCCACACTATCTTGCCCAGATTTCTGCTAAGATATTTCCAAGCTCGGCAAGGTGGTGAAATTTTGAGAACTTCTTAGTCCATTTGCAGCCATTGAGAATGGATGGCTGGCTTTAATCTCCAACACCAATCTGATAAAATTGCTTGATTTATGTTATGGTTAGTAGTTCAAATGACTAATGACTCCCATCATAATTTTTACTGTTGACCATACATTGTTATTTGTATAGCTTTAAGGTATTTCTTTCTACTGAAAATGAACTTTAGGGATTTTAACACTATTATTTAGAGTAAGGAGATAGACAGTGCTCTTACTTTGTTACTTCCATGTTCTCTGCTATTATAGAATTCAGTTTGCAATGGTGATAGTGCGCTCCTCTAGTTTTTGCAGCATTTCCCTAGTCCTAACATAAGTAACTTGTGAACATGTTAGAGAATTAGATTAGGGGCATTTTATAAAAAAAAAGCAAAATTAGCGCAAAAATTAACCGCCACACATCGGCCACGAAAATAGCGCTATCGCCTATTTATAACGGCGCAGCGCCATTGCCGCAATATGTATCACGGCCGCGATGTGTTGCGGTAATTTTAAGTCCCTTCACAGTGATACTGTACAGTATCGCCGCGAAGGGACTTAAAATCCCTTCCGACGCCTCTGCTAAGGGGCAGGGCATACGCCCACCCGCCACAAACCCCCCGCGGCGGCGGAGCCCACCCACCGCCGCTTTCCCAGCAGCCCCTCCCACCCCCTTCCCCGTCACGGCAATCTCGGAACAGGGGCTAGGAGGGGCTGCCGGGAAGGGGCCGCAGCAGGTGGTCGCGACCACCCGCCGCGCACCCCCTCCCCCATGCAAACCCCTCAAGCCCCCCCCCCGGCCACTCCCAGGGAGGGGTCCTCTGGGAGGGGTGGAGGCACCCTCCCAGCGTGGGCCCTTAGAAGGGCCTTTTGGGGCTTAAGGGGTCCCGCAGCATGCACCCCCTCCCCGGCCCTGGCACTGACAGGCCAGGGCCCCGGCACTGACAAGTGCCTTGGCGGGGTCACCCCCAGTGTGCGGCTCTTAAAAGACCCTTGGCGGCGTCTTCTTTCTTCCAGTCCCGGCGACACCAGCTCTGCTGAGGCTGCCGACCCCCGAGAGGTCCCCCTGCGGCCGCCAGGGGTACCCCGGCGGGCGCCGCGACCTCAACAGGCCGATGTTGCCGGCGTCTTGATCCGATGCGACGTCTTTGGGCTGGCGACATCCAACCCACTGATGGCTGAAGATGAAGCGGCTGGCAACATTGGCTCCGCTGAGTGAGTCTGCTGGCCATCGGCTCCATGCAGCCGCAGTGAGTCGCCTGGCCATCGGCGACCTGAGTGGGGTTGGTGTCTCCAGCCAGAAGAACGTCGCGACGGATCAAGACGCACACTGAGGTGACCCCGCCAAAGGCACTCGTCATTGCCGCAAGGCCCTTACAAGGGCCGGGGAGGGGGGTCCCGGTTCGTGCTGCGGGACCCCTTAAGCCCCAAAAGGCCCTTCTCAGGGCCCGCAGGAGGGTGCCTCACCCCTCCCAGCGGATCCCTCCCTTCCCCTCCCCGGGAGCGGCCGGGGCGGGGGGCTTGGAGGGTTTGTGGTAGGGGGTGCGCGCGGGTGGTCGCGACCACCTGCTGCGGCCCCTTCCCGCAGCCCCACCTAGCCTCCTGTTCCGAGACTGCCGTGAGCGGGCAGGGGTTTGGAGGGGCTGCTGGGAACGCGGCGCGGTGGTCTCCACCGCCGCGGGGGTTGTGTGGCAGGGTGGGCATGCCTCCCGGGGCAGGTGGTGACCACCCGCCGTGGGTTTGCCTGCCACTCCCCGCCGCAGGGAGGCTAGTATCGGCTGCTTTGAAGGTGGCGAAGTAAACAGCCGATACTAGCAGTGCAAAACACATACCGCCACTTTATAAATAGAAGCGGGGTAAGAGGTAAGTATCGTCGCGAAGGTTAACGCGTCGTTACTTTTCGCGGCCGTTTTCGGACATTAATAAATCGCGTTAAACACGATTTAGCGTTAATGTCAGGAAAACAGCCCGCGAAAACTTAATGAAGCTTTATAATATGCCCCTTAGTGTACATTAAAAAGGGCACCTCATGAACCTATCTACAGGAGCTCTCCGGGGGCTTGCATTATGGTATCTTTGTCACTACTCAGTTCAACACCAGATCACAAACATATTTTTAGAAGAAAGTAGGGAGAATGGAATCGCTCCATTTCCAGAGAATTACGTAGAATAGGTAAAGGTAATGCTATTTGGATAATCAGTAAAACTGCAACAAAAACATTCTGCCCTCCAGCACCTTGGCCTACAGTGGTGAACTAGTAGGATACTGAACTACTTAGCAGTGTTGGAGTGTTTAGGTACACAGGATGTTTTGAATATATGATCAACTGATATTAAAAAGTTTCCTGCCTCTCTACTGTTGGCTGAGTTTTAATCAGTCTGTCATGCTTACCAATGACCTCTATTATTTCATTCATTCGTAATATATCTAGTTGTTCCTTGCTAAGCAGGGACTTAACTGTCATGTTTTCTGTATTGGATTAAAATAAGGTTTTTCAACATTGCACTACCTTTTCCTTGATGACTGCTCCTTCACATATCATACAGGAGCACAGTGTAGGACTATGTAGAAATTGACATACATGAAGCCAGTGTAGGACTATGTAGAAATGGACATACATAAGCACAGTGTAGGACTATGTAAAATTGACATACATAAGCAACGTGTAGAACTATGTAGAAATGACATATATGAACACAGTGTAGAACTATGTAATATTGACATACATAGCACAGTGTAGAACTATGTAGAATTGACATAGAGGAGCACAATTTAGAACTATGTAGATATTGACATACATGAGCAACAGTGTAGAACTATGTAAAAATTGACATACATGAGCACAGTGTAGAACCATGTGAAATTGACATACTAGCACAGTGTGAACTACATAGAAATTGACATACATGAGCACAGTGTAGAACTATGTAGATATTGACATACATGAGCACAGTATAGAACTATGTAAAAATTGACATACATGAGCACAGTGTAGAACTATGTGAAATTGACATACATGAGCACAGTGTAGAACTATGTAGAAATTGACATACATGAGCACAGTGTAGAACTATGTAAAAATTGATATACATGAGCACAGTGTAAGAACTATGTAGAAATTGACATACATGAGCACAGTGTAGAACTATGTAAAATTGATATACATGAGCACAGTGTAGAACTATGTAGATATTGACATACAATGAGCACAGGTAGAACTATGTAAAATTGACATACATGAGCACAGTGTAGAACTATGTAGAAATTGACATACATGAGCACAGTGTAGAACTATGTAGAAATTGACATACATGAGCACAGTGTGAAATTTGTAGATATTGACATACATGAGCACAGTGTAGAACTAAGTAGAAATTGACATACAGGAGCACAATTTAGAATATATAGAAATTGCCATACAAGAAGCACGTATAGAACTATGTAAAATTGACATCATGAGCGCAGTGTAGAAAATGACATCATACACAGGTAGTCCTGCGTGAGGGGGATGGGTAGGTCACACAGTGCGGCACGACGAAATTGCCACTGGGCTGTGTGACGTGGCTCTGTTCGACTGTGCTGGTCTCATGCTCGCCCTACCTCGTTGTGACCTACACCGTGTTGCGCTGATAAAGGAAAGTCAGAGCACACAGTTGTTCATTGTACATACGGGTTGCGGGTAGAACTACTGGACGTAAATGGATCATAGAAAGGAAAGGCCAGCTTTACACTGATTAAATAACATGTGGCTAGCATTACATACCGACTAAACAGTGAACGGCCAGCATTACACACTGACGAAACAACGTAAGGCCAGCATTACACACTGAATAAAGAGCAATAACGAGGAATGGCCAGCGATTACACACTGAAGAAACCATGTAAGGCCATCATTACCACACTGAATAAACACGCTTATGGCCAGCATTACACAGACTAAACAGCGTATGGCAGATTGCACACTGTCAAAACACAAATGGCCAGCAATTACACAATGATCGAACACGTATGGCCAGTCAATTACACCTGACTAACAGTATGGCCCAGCATTACAACACTGCGAAACAAAAGTAAGGCCAGCATTAACACATAAACAAGTATGCCAGAACATCTTATCTGGGCCACAAAAGACAAACAACGTAAGGCCAGCATTACACACTAAATAAAAACATCTTTGGTCAGTCATTACTCTCATGACTAAACAGCGTATGGCCAGCATTGCACACTGAACTAAACGTCCAGGACAGCATAACAACTGAACTAAAAGCAGTGTATGGGCATTTTTACTATGTTATTATCCGTATTAGTCAGCTACACCATAACGTAATATGGCCAGATCCACCACACTGAAACTAAACACCTAGGCCCTATTACATGGACTAAAAAGTTCTTAGCAGGCATTACACACTGACTAAACAGTCAATGGCCAGCATTACACACTGACTAGAACAGTTATGGCCAGTCATTGAACACTTCTGACACGTTGTTCATGCGATTGCACCACAACAGTGTTGGCCACCATTACACCCTGACTAAACAGTGTTATGGCCAGCATTATACATTGACTTAACAACGTAAGGCCACTTTACACCTGATTAAATAACATTGGCAGCATTAATACTACTAAACAGCGTATGGCCAGCATTTCACACTGTCTAAACACGCAAATGGCCAGCATTACCACTGACGGACAACGTAATGGCAATTACACACTGACTAAACAATGTATGGCCAGCATTACACACTGACGAAACAATGAGGCCAGCATTACCACTGAATAAACAACTTATGGCCAGCATACACCTGACGAAACAACGTTAAGGCCAGCATTACACACTAAAATAAGAGTGAATGCCAGCATCACCTGACGAATCAACGTAAGGCCAGCATTAACACCACTGAATAAACAGCTTATGGCCAGCTTACTCACTGACTAAACAGCGTATGGCCAGCATTGCACCTGACTAAACAGTCCATGGACAGCATAACACACTGACTAACAGTGTATACCATTATTACTCACTGACCTAAACATCTATGGCCAGCATTACACACTGACTAACAATGTATGGCCATCATTACACACTGACTAACAACATATGGCCAGCATTACAAACTGAACGAAAACAACGTAAGGCAAGCATTACAACACTGAATAAACAACGTAAGGGGCTAGCATTACACACTGAATAATCAGCTTATGGCCATCTACTCACTGACTAAACAACGTATGGCCAGAATTACACACTACTAAACAGTCTAAGGCCAGCATTACACACTGACTAACAACGTATGGCAAGCATTACACACTGACTAACAGTCTATGGCCAGCATTACACACCGACCTAAACAACGTAAGGCAGCATTACACACTAAATAAGATTGAAGGCCAGCATCACACTGACGAATCAACGTAAGCCAGCATTACACACTGAAACACAAGCTTATGGCCAGCATTATCAACTGACTTACAGCGTGATGGCCAGCATTGCACACTGACTAAACGTCATGGACAGCATAACACACTGACTAAAACTTGTAGGCCAGCATTACTCACTGACTAAACAGTTAATATGGCCAGCATTACCCACTAACTAAACAACTTATGGCCAGCATTACACACTGACTAAACAGCCTTAGGTCATGCCAGCATTACTCACTGACTAAACAACGTAAGGCCAGCATTACACACTGACGAACAACGTAAGGCTTTACCACTGAATAAACAGCTTATGGCAAGCATTACACACTAATAAACAGTTCTATGGCCAGCATTACACACTGACAAAACACATATGGCCAGCATTACACACTGACTAAACCATCTATGGCAAGCAATTACACACTGACTAAACAATGTATGGCAACATTACACACTGACTAACAACGTATGGGCAAGCTTACACACTAACTAAACAGTCTATGGCCAGCATTACTGACAAACAACGTATGGCCAGCATTACACCTGTACTAACAGTCTATGCCAGCCATTACACATGACTAAACCATATGGCCAGCATTACACACTGACTAAACAACGTATCCAGCATTAAATACACATGACTAAACAGTCTATGGCCACATTACACACTGACTAAACATCAGGCCAGCATTACACACTGAGTAAACAGGCTATGGCCAGCATTACACACTGACTAAACACACATCGCCAGCATACACACAACAAACACCTCTATGGCCGCATTACCACTGAGAAAACTGTTACATTATTTTAAAGCTATGTCCACCCTAAAAATTTTTTTTTTATATATGGTCCCCCCTGGCTCCAGCCCCAACCGCTATAATTTTTTTTTTTAGAAAGCCCCCCAAACTCTACTTACCTCCCCTCGATCCTCCGCCGCGCTCCCAGCCTCCTGCTGCAAGGAAATGCAAGCAGAGGGCGGGACCGGCAGCCGCGTCTGTGATTGGCTGAGCGGCAGCCAATCACAGACGCTCTGCGGCAGCTCACATTCGCCGAGGAAAGAGGAGAGGTAAGTAGAGTTGGGGAGCTTCTAAAAAAAAAATATGCGGCTGGGGCTGGGAGACATGGGGAAATGTATTACTGAAGGGTTTTTATGCTAGGGGAGGGATAGTAGAACGGGAGGGAGAGGGAGGAGAGGGAGGGAGAGAGGGAGGGGGGGAGAAGGGCTGCAGTACGCATGGCAAAAATCTACCTGAGGCCAGCTAGCAGGCAGTGTCCTATATGGACTCTGCTAGCCTCCTGTAGTCGTATTTTTTGGGACTTTGGGGGGGACTACAGGAAACCCTATGGAGCTGGGATGTGAGGTAAGGATTAAACTACACTACATGGTGGGCCAGTAGTTGGGGGGATTAAGTTTTTGGGGGTGGACATGCCCTTTAATTAGCAGTTTTTCTTGGCTAATAATTCAGTAAAATGTCTCACTTTAAACTACTAGCAGTTGTACCCGGGTTGTGGTTAAAGCTTTTTTAGGTGCAGGTGTGTGTTTGCTTAGATCGCCATTATGATAAGTCATTCAGGGTTGTGACTGTGTGGTGACACATACATACATACATACATACATACTACAGATTTCCTGCTTTATATAGTAGATTAAGGGATTGGTCTGACCATTACTTTACAGATTTGGGATTGTTGATGAGGTGAGTTATCACCCAACATTTAAACTGCTTTTTAATTATTTTGATTTAATCAGATCATCCCATTAAAACACCCTATGAAGTAGACACATTTCATGTCAGTATCTCTTCAAGACAGAATTAACTTTGCAAGCTGTGTCAGCACAGTTCGGTGTTCAATAGCCTTACCCTTAAATGTTTGCCATTTGAAAAAAAAGCTGCCACACACTCTTTTTTATAAAAAAATCCAACATTCTGCTTGAAGCGCAAGTTCACTTAAAATAACCTCTAAAATGTATATTACCTCCCAAACCCCACTTTCGCGATATACAGCTTTCAAACAACCATTTAGGTACCGCCCCCTTCCTCCTATTTTCGAGCTCATTTTGAACAAAACAGGAGCAGGGACTTCTGCGCCGACAGACACTTTACTTCTTGGGCGTGAATCACAACGTCATGACAGGACGCTTTACGGGATTGGGCATGACCCCACGTCACGTCTGCCTTAACTGACAGCTGCAAACCAGGAAGTGGAGCGGCTGTCATCAGCAGAGGCAGCGTAGGAGCACAAGGGACCAGGTCAGGTAATAAGTTTCAGGAGCTTCTTTGGAACGTGTGAATATCGCAAAAATGGGGTTTGGGGGGTAATTTACATTTGGAACTAACATTTTTTTCAGTGGACTTACACTTAAGCAGGTTGTCAAAACTTCACCCCCCTCCACTTTTTGAAAACAACTCCCAGCATTCCTTGGAGTTACATTCTGCATCTTAAGTGCACAGATAGAAAATTCCTGATATAATTATTAACAGGTTTCTAATATTCAGAATGTTGTAGATACTTACCCATTTAGTGACTTTTATTTCACAAAACTGTGATGCCTCAGGAACAGTAATCATTACTAATCTGATTTGATTGGGAACCATGCAGTTTGAAGCTGAACATTCACTAATCCATGAAGCACACGATTTTTTGTACATGTCAACTATGTATAGCTTATTTCTTACAATAATTTCCTAATTTGCTTAAACTTGTAATTGGTAACAGCATGTCTGTGGGCAGTGGCGTACCATCGGGTCTGCAGATGGGGGGGCCAAGGACTCAGAGGGCCCACGATCAGCCTTTTAAAACAGCTGATCTTGCGCATCTACTGCATACAGATGTTATCTGCGATCATTGTTAAAGAGCTATCCAAAGCAGCGCTGGGAAGGGAGGGGTTTCTGTCAGGGCCCTGGCCAACATCTTGTGGGTCGGGTGAGGGGGGTGGGCCCCCTGCAGTTCGAGGCTGCCTTTGGCCAATGGCTGTGAGTTATAGGCTTCTTGTTTTCCTGGAATAGTTCAAGAGAAAAAAACATATTTAGAAAGCGTATACAATATAGGTACCAGCTATGTCTTTTAAACAAATGAGTTTTCTTTTTATTATATACTTTGCTTTCTGATTAATATTACTGTCCAATCCACATCGCTTTAATTTACCTGCTGATTGTCAGGGGGTTAACATTACTTCATTTAATAAAGTTCCTCCCTATTCTGCGCACAGTGCACAGGGTTTTTAATGGGGATTGCATTTGACAGCATTTGACCCGTAGAGATAGCCGAACTTCAGTAAAAGTTTTGGCATTTCGTAAACAAACCCATTAAAGTTCATATGGGAAGTGATAGTCCGAACTGTTCGGATGATTAACAATAAACTAACAAAGGTAAATTACTGTAAATGTTTGTGGCACACTGGGAAATGGTCTCTGGAACAAGTCACTATCACCAAAAATTGTTTAAACACTTACTTTGTGATCAGGCAATTGTTGGGTTTGCGCAAGTTACTTCGAGGGTTACGGCCCTCTGACGAACGATAGTTTAGAGGGTTACCGAAATTACATTTGAGGGTTACGAATGATACATATATATTTATCAAAAACTCCCCATTCGAGAGTTCCGAAAACGATTGATACATTCGAGGGTTAGCAAAACGAAAATTACATTTGAGGGTACTAACAATAATTTGATAATTATCGAATGTTCTATATTATCAAAATACAGCAGCGATTTTCTGAAAACCGAACTAGTTAGAACCCAAATTAGTCGTGATACGCGGTAATTTGACTCGGCCCAATTGGGTACGAGTTTGGTTTTGTGTCCATCACTATTGACCAGTAACGCTGTATAAGGGTTGGTTCACATGGTACCAGTGCTTTTATTAGGTGAAGAATTCTTTATACTCTCATCTCTCTCTATATACTAGACCAATCCAAGTTTTGTTCAGCCACCTGTTTCGTGGAATGCACTGAATACTGAAAATCCGATTCTACCTAATCAAGGAATTTTCAATTTTACTTTTTGACCGAGATTTTCAACCTTTTAACTGTCATTTCAACAACCGCCATTTCTGGGGGGTTTTACCGTGTTTTTTTTTTTTTTTTTATTTTACCACAATTTTCAATTAATTGAAATCAGGTTCACAAATTGGGGCTCACCCTTTTCTGTTTCCCATCCTGGGTTGAAATGAATGAGGATTAAATTCTCGATCAGTTTAACGATCATTATTTATGAACTTTAACGTAAATTAACGAAACGATTGTAAATTACAGATCGTAAATTACTGATAATGGTGATCTAGTCACATTGTACGATCCCCATAGAATACCATTGTGGTAGTACTATCCGCTAGTACGCAACGACCGAGCGTTCGTAATATACGAATGTTCGGCGTAATGTACATCTGGGCAGCATAAATTAATGGCCGCTGTAGTACATTCACAGATAAAGCGTGGTATCGCTAAACTGCGATACCTCGCTTTATAAATATGGCCCTGAGTTTCTCCAAACGTTGTAACAGAACTGATCCCTCTCTATTCATTAAACAAGAGAAAAATCTACTGGTTAACATAGTAACATACTGTAGCAACTGAGGTTGAATAAACACTTACATCATCTATTCCAACCTTTATATCCTCCTCTTTAACCCTAACTTGATCCAGAGGAGGCAAAATACTGGAGTTCTTGATCAACAAGAACTACAGTATATGTATTAATACCAGTAATTCTCAATATTTTTTAGTTTTAGGAACTAATCCATACTATTTTTAAACTATTTAATGAACTTGCTATTACCACATTTGCGGAAAGACAGTTCTCAAAGTTTCACACTCGTTCTCACTGTAAAGAAAATTTTCCTAACCTGAAGATGAAACTTGCTTTCTTCAACCTTAAAGGGATGTAATCGAGTCCTCTGATATGACCTGTAGTCATTAGTCATACAGAGAGTTCATTGTATGGCTCATTATATATTTGTATAATATTTAGTTTATATAACTCTGCTTCTTTTTCCAAGATGTCCCTTTTGTATATGGGATTCCAAAACTGCACGCGCATATTCCAAATGAGGCCTTACCTGTGCCTTGTAAGAGGGGAGAATAATATTTAACTCTTCTTGAATCTATTCCTCTCTTTCTAAAAAGACTTATTGCTAGCTCTAACGTGGCTTGTCTGGCATTGTTTGCCTGGGCATAGATGCTCTGTTATAACTTGATGAAGACTGTTTCTTTATTATATTTATTTACCAATTTGTGAGTCTACATAAAAATCCATTAAAATACCTAATCATTCTTACCTCTCAAGATATTTTTCATTATAGTGCTTTTATATTTCCCTGACATGCACGCTTTACAGAGAAAACCTCAGAAAAGTGCAATTCTCTACAGTAAGATGTGCAGTTTGCAGTAAATCCTTAGCTAGAATGTTTAACCTTACTGAGTAATTCATTAGAGATCTCACAAGACACATTGTAATCCATGAGTTATATCAGAGGTATTGCCATAGACATCTCTTTTTTAGCGGGTGGTTGTGTTGATTCTTGCTTATAGGAAGTGTTCCCTCTTGTGTTGCCCTAGAGAGAACTCCCCATTCATGACATTGTATTCTTTAGAACTCTAATAAAATCTTTCGCAAGCTTTTACTGTCCTACTGTTTTTTTTCTAAGGCTTCTTCTCTGAGCTGCGGTGTTTGATAATTCTCTGATGGACTAGTCATTAACATGGAATAAAGACAGGGGCGTAATTACCAGGGAAAAGTCCATGAAACCACAGGGTGTGCCGACCTTCTTATTTTCCCTATGACAGATAAAGCTTCTTCACAAAAAAAAACACTGTAGATGAGAGGGAGGGGGCTCCTTAACAGTTTTGCTGGGGCCCCTGTATTCTTTTATGCCACTGAAATAATATTTGGTTTACTGTGTTTAAACTTCCTCACTTGGCTATTAATCTGGTCTCAGACAAGTAATAGACGTCCCTTTAACATCCTCTCGCCAAATTCTCTGCCACAAAGCTATAGCAAAATACTCCAAAATGTGCAAGAATAGATGGAGAATTTCTGCTGGTGCCTGTGTATTCCGTACTAATATAATAATAAAAATAACATTGTCTGCTCACTGGGTAAATACAAAAATATTTCCGCCAACCGACCAATCCACGAAATATCTGCTGTGTGGGGCGTCCGGCATGACTGAGCTTGGTCAACCCATTCACCCGGATCGGATGAGGGGTCAATCGGTGTCCATTGGTAAATCACTGTCGATCACGCAGATCCCTATGGGACTGCACAATTGGTAGCGTGCACTGTCGGCCGAGACAATATTGCCACGACATTTGTCCGGTCCGTGCATTATCGCTAATGTATGACCGCGGTTGTACATTTACACCAACATTCATTAATTAATGAATGTTGGGTCGTAGATTATTTACAGTAGTAAATTACCGTAATGGTATTCTATGGTGATTGTAGATTTACGATCTATATCATTAATTTACGATCATTATCGTTAATGTACAATAACGATCGTAAATTAACGATTGTTAAAACAATTTTAAAAGTTTTTTAGCAATACCGAGCCTTTAGACTATGATTCTAGCTTGTACATTGAGTTAGAGTGTATAAATATAAAAGACATCAATATATATTTTTTAATATCAATAAAAACAACCATAATATTAACAAAGTTATTTTTAATCTTATATCAAGATGTGCTTCTTTAAGAGCTAGTCTCAACCGCTGGCGCCTTCTCCTGATAAAGGGATATCCTGTTTTCTTTCTTTAATTGTAGTATTCACAGTCTTTATATTGCATTTGCTTTGGTTGACTCTCATTCCAGGGCATTCATATGAGGCGTTTTGCAGTAAGTGCAGATGTTTGGGGACGAGGTCCTGAAAGCTGAAGGAAATCAAAATATCTTCTTGCTTTGATTTGAAGCCCTTGTTGCTTGATCTGAGCGGTCAAACTTTTCAGTGTGACAACGGCGATAACGACATAACACTTCCGGATATTCCTTAGCATTTATATAGCACGCTTCTCCCATATACCCCGCACGTCTGTACCGAATTTCATGCTCTAGCTCAAAACTGTGCGGAGAGATACAGTCCAAAAAAGCGGAAGAATAAAACGGAAGAAGAAGATAGTAAAGAAAAGTAATTCTCAACTTCTAATCAAATTAATTAACTGTACCAGTCTCTGTAGTATGCCTGAGTGATCGTATAAATAGCTTTTGGTGATAGTGAGAGAAACCCCAGCTGTGTTCCCTCTATCTGCTCTGTCTTGCTCTTTTGTGCAGAGAGTAGTAAAAATGCCATACACTGTTTTCTATGACTGACTCTGAAGATTAGTTCATATACAAGTTGTTACCAATCCCCAGCAATAGAGAAAGAGGGGAACACTAGGGAGACCCTGTGAGACTGCAGCACCCCTTCTTGGGGGAAATTGATATTTAGACAGCTGGAAAACATCCATGTGACTGGGAACAAATAACTTATAAACCTTTATTGTAGTGTATAAGAGTGTGAATAGCCATATCTATGGCCACTAATGCACTTTAATATTATTGGCATTCTAAATGATATTCCTATTAATTTGAGATTTACATTGTTTTTTTTGTTGCTAAAGTTACTTTTTGGCTACATTCAGTTAATTTTCAAATCTTTGCCTGTGTGACCGAGACAAGCAAAATACCGCTCACATATATGGCCACCTGTTCAATAGACTGTTCTAGTGATACTGGGCATTCTATCAAGTAAAGATGGTAGAACCAGTCAGAAAACTTTCCAATGATCCTCCCAGCAGCCACACTATCTTGCCCAGATTTCTGCTAAGATATTTCCAAGCTGCGCAAGGTGGTGAAATTTGATGAGAACTTCTTAGTCCATTTGCAGCCATTGAGAATGTGGATGGCTGGCTTTAATCTCCAACACCAATCTGATAAAATTGCTTGATTTATGTTATGGTTAGTAGTTCAAATGACTAATGACTCCCATCATAATTTTTACTGTTGACCATACATTGTTATTTGTATAGCTTTAAGGTATTTCTACTGAAAATGAACTTTAGGGCATTTTAACACTATTATTTAGAGTAAGGAGATAGACAGTGCTCTTACCTTTGTTCCTTCCATGTTTCTCTGCTATGTAAATTCAGTTTGCAATGGTGATAGTGCGTCTCCTCTAGTTTTTGCAGCATTTCCCTAGTCCTAACATAAGTAAACTTGTGAACATGTTAGAGAATTAGATAAGGGGCATATTTATAAAAAAAAAGCAAAATTAGCGCAAAAAAATTAGCCACCACACACATCGGCCACGAAATAGCGCTATCCGCCTATTTATAACGGCGAGCGGCCATGGCCGCAATATTATCACGGCCGCGATGTGTTGCGGTAATTTTAAGTCCCTTCACAGTGATACTGTCAGTATCGCCGCGAAGGGACTTAAAATCCCTTCCTGACGCTCTCTGCTAGGGGGCAGGGCATACGCCCACCCGCCCACAACCCCCGCGCGGCGGCGGAGCCCACCCACCGCCGCTTTCCCAGCAGCCCTCCCAAACCCCTTCCCCCTCACGGCAATCTCGGAACAGGGGCTAGAGGGGCTGCCGGAAGGGGCCCGCAGCAGGTGGTCTGCGACCACCCGCCGCGCACCCCCTCCCCCAGTCAACCCCTCCAAGCCCCCCCCCGGCCACTCCCAGGGAGGGGTCCTCTGGGAGGGGTGGAGGCACCTCAGCGGTGGGCCCTGAGAAGGGCCTTTTGGGGCTTAAGGGGTCCGCAGCATGAACCCCCTCCCCGGCCCTGGCACTGACAGGCCAGGCCCGGCACTGACAAGTGCCTTGCGGGGTCACCCCCAGTGTGCGTGCGGCTCTTAAAAGAGCCCTTGGGCGGCGTCTTCTTTCTTCCAGTCCCGGCGACACCAGCTCTGCTGAGGCTGCCGACCCCCGAGAGGCCCCCTGCGGCCGCCGGACGCCGGGTACCCGCGGCGGGCCCGCGACCTCAACAGGCCGATGTTGCCGGCGTCTTGATCCGATGCGACGTCTTTGGGCTGGCGACAACCAACCCCACTTTGATGGCTGAAGATGAAGCGGCTGGCAACATTGGCTCCGCTGAGTGAGTCTGCCTGGCCATCGGCTCCATGCATCGCGCGTGAGTCTGCCTGGGCATGCGGCGACCTGAGTGGGGTTGGTGTCTCCAGCCAGAAGACGTCGCGACGGATCAAGACGCACACTGAGGTGACCCCCGAAGGCACTCGTCAGTGCCGCAAGGGCCCTTACAAGGGCCGGGGAGGGGGTCCCGTTCGTGCTGGCGGGACCCCTTAAGCCCGCCAAAAGGCCCTTCTCAGGGCCCCGCAGGAGGGTGCCTCCACCTCCCAGCGAATCTCCTCCCTTCCCTCCCCGGGAGCGGCCGGGGCGGGGGGGCTTGGAGGGGTTGCTGGGTAGGGGGTGCGCGCGGTGGTCGCGACCACCTGCTGCGGCCCCTTCCCGGCAGCCCCACCTAGCCTCCTGTTCCGAGACTGCCGTGACGGGCAGGGGTTTGGAGGGGCTGCTGGGAAGCCGCGGCGGCGGTGGTCTCCCCGCGGCGGGGGTGGTGGCAGGGTGGGCATGCCTCCCGGGCATGGTGACACCCGCCGTGGGTTTGCCCTCCCACTCCCCGCCGCGGAGGACTAGTATCGGCTGCTTTGAAGGTGGCGAAAAAACAGCCGATACTAGCAGTGCAAAACACATACCGCCACTTATAAATAGAACGTCGGTAAGAGTGTAAGTATCGTCGCGAAGGGTTAACGCTCGTAACTTTTCGCGGCCGTTTTCGGCACTATTAATAAATCGCGTTAAACCGATTTTGCGTTAATGTCAGGGAAAACAGCCCGCGAAACTTATGAAGCTTTATAATTGCCCCTTAGTTATCATTAAAAGGGCAACTCATGAACCTATCTACAGGAGCTCTCCGGGGGCTTGCATTATGGTGATCTTTGATCTCTACTCAGTTCAACACCAATCACAAACATATTTTTAGAAGAAAGTAGGGAGAATGGAATCGCTCCATTTCCAGAGAATTAGCTAGTAAGATAGGTAAGGTTAATGCTATTTTGGATAATCAAGTAAACTGCAACAAAAACATTCTGCCCTCCAGCACCTTGGCTACAGTGGTGAACTAGTAGGATACTGAACTACTTAGCAGTGTTGGAGTGTTTAGGGTACACAGGATGTTTTGAAGTATATGATCAACTGATATTAACAAAGTTTCCTGCCTCTCTACTGTTGGCTGAGTTTTAATCAGTCTGTCATGCTTACCAATGACCTCTATTATTTCATTCATTCAGTAATCTATCTAGTTTGTTCCTTGCTAAGCAGGGACTTTACTGTCATGTTTTCTGTATTGGATTAAAATAAAGGTTTTTCAACATTGCATACCTTTTCCTTTGACTGCTCCTTCACATATCATACAGGAGCACAGTGTAGGACTATGTAGAAATTGACATACATGAGCCAGTGTAGGACTATGTAGAATGGACATACATAAGCACAGTGTAGGACTATGTAAAATTGACATACATAAGCACAGTGTAGAACTATGTAATTGACATATATGAACACAGTGTAGAACTATGTAAAATATTGACATACATGAGCACAGTGTAGAACTATGTAGAATTGACATAGAGGAGCACAATTTAGAACTATGTAATATTGACATACATGAGCACAGTGTAGAACTATGTAAAATTGACATACATGAGCACAGTGTAGAACCATGTAGAATTGACATACATGAGCACAGTGTAGAACTACATAGAAATTGACATACATGAGCACAGTGTAGAACTATGTAGATATTGACATACATGACACAGTATAGAACTATGTAAAAATTGACATACATGAGCACAGTGTAGAACACTATGTAGAAATTGACATACATGAGCAGGGTAACAGTGAACTATGTAGAAATTGACATACATGAGCACAGTGTAGAACTATGTAAATTGATATACATGAGCACAGTGTAGAACTATGTGAAATTGACATACATGGCACAGTGTAGAACTATGTAAAATTGATATACATAGGCACATGTAGAACTAATGTAGATATTGACATACATGAGCCACAGTGTAGAACTTGTAAAATTACATACTGAGCCAGTGTAAACTATGTAGAAATTGACATACATGGCAGCACAGTGTAGAACTATGTAGAAATTGACATACATGAGGCACATGAAGAAATTTGTAGACTATTGACATACATGAGCACAGTGTAGAACTAAGTGAGAATTGACATCAGAGAGCACAATTTAGAAATATATAGAAATTGACATACAAGACAGCGTATAGAACTATGTAAAATTGACATACATGAGCGCAGTGTAGAAAATTGACATACATGAGCACAGTTAGAAAGGCATACATGAGCACACGTTAGAAATTGACATAAGGCACATGTAGAACTATGTAGAAATAATACAGAGGCCTAGAAGTAAGAGTAAGCTTTAAAGGAGATGTACATTTTCAATAGAGACTGGATAAATGGGTGATCAAGAAAATAGCCCTAGTTTTCTTTACTGTGGTTTTCATAATTCTTTATATCCCAGGGGAGTAGTAACACATTGGCCATCATGTAACATGCTGCGGTCTAAAGGCACTCATGGAATAAACACTTCAGGTTAATTGACAGTAATAAATAATCAGACTGTGTTTATTGGTAGACATGAATAAGGGCTGTAGCGAATGATTATAATCTATCAGTAAACCATTTACCAACATGTAATGGACATACTGTATGTGTATTCTTTATAGCAGCCAAACTGAAATATTAGTAATTTCAAGTGTGTTTGTCAATTTGAGAAAGATGTGCCAGAAACTCCAAAACATGTCAGAAAACATTTATTTTAAATTGTGCACAAGAAAAAGTTTTGTAAGAAAAAATATTCATTACTGAAAATTCCTTCTGTAAGGTCTAAACTTGATTCAGAGATAACATAGAAAAGGAAATGTCTCAGCCCTGTGCCTGAGGTATTGTTAACGTTCAGCTTATCTTATTCGCCACTGAAGGAGAGGTGTCCAGCTCTATTAACTTGGTCCAGAATTTAGGATCCAGCCCTTTATTAGCAGCTCTATACCTAAAATTCACAACTATGCCAGGTCCGAGTCGGACCTGGATCTGACACCGAACCACTCAGTTCCAAAATCAACAAATGTTTGGGACGGGATCGCGGATTGCGCATGTTCACCGACACGTTTCTTATTTTTGTGATTATCAAACGTTCTAGGTTATTTCGAATTAGCCTCGAACTTTTGTTAATTTCCGTTTTAGAATTTCGGATCTTCGGTTTTAACCCGAGATCCAAAAACAGACGAAACCTAGCAGTTTCGGCATCTCTGATGCCCAATAGAATGAAGTAAGGTGAGTATCCAATGGAGAGGCTGTTGGAATGTGATTGTTTGCAATTTGTTTATTAGCCTTTTACTTACCAGTATGTGGGGGGCACCTGTTAATGTTTTCAACCCAGATGATCACAATTGTTTCTCCAGCTAATAAAATCAACCTCTTTTCTCACATTTTATGGATAGTATTGTCTCTATGTATAAGCAGCTTTTTAACGTATCGTTTATGTACGTTGTGTGTGCATGTATGTATATTGTGTGTGCACATACATTTCCAAAAAAGGTGTAAATCTTCCAGCCTACACAAATGAGTCATTATGATGGAGGCCTGTGTTAAGGACATGACGCCTTATTACATTTAAAAAAAATCTAATTGATTTCTGTTTTTTCAGAACTTTGAAAAATGCGCGCAGTTTTAAGAATATACTGTGTAATTTCAAAATGAATGCATATTTATTGAAAAAATGTGCTTTGTAATCTAAAACAATGGATATTGAAAGCCATCTATTGCTGGCCCACAGCCCTGGCAGCAGATCTTGCAGACATTAACTAGTCTCCAACACAAAAACCTTTTAGGCTTGGCAGTGAGTAGACTTGGTTATATTGCAGGGAGGGCATATGTTGTGAATACAATAAAATACTCTTTTGGTCTTACCCTGAGACTGTCAACAATGGAACCTAAAATCATTCAACAAAGAATTAAAATTGTCTTTCAGTTGGAATGAGGTCAGGAGGGGGTAAGACCTAAACGCGCGCACACTGACGAAACAACGTAAGGCCAGCATTACACACTGAATAAAGAGTGAATGGCCAGCATTACACACTGACTAAACAATGTATGGCCAGCATTACACACTGACGAAACAAAGTAAGGCCAGCATTACACACTGAATAAACAGCTTATGGCCAGCATTACACACTGACAAAACAACGTAAGGCCAGCATTACACACTAAATAAACAGCTTATGGCCAGCATTACTCACTGACTAAACAGCGTATGGCCAGCATTGCACACTGACTAAACAGTCCATGGACAGCATAACAAACTGACTAAACAGTGTATGGCTATTATTACTCACTGACTAAACAGTATATGGCCAGCATTACACACTAACTAAACAACTTATGGCCAGCATTCCACACTGACTAAACAGCTTATGGCCAGCATTACACACTGACTAAACAGTCTATGGCCAGCATTACACACTGACTAAACAGTCTATGGCCAGCATTACACACTGACTAGACAGCGTATGGCCAGCATTGCACCCTCACTAAACAGTGTATGGCCAACATTACACCCTGACTAAACAGTGTATGGCCAGCATTATACATTGACTTAACAACGTAAGGCCAGCTTTACACTGATTAAATAACATGTGGCTAGCATTACATACTGACTAAACAGCGTATGGCCAGCATTGCACACTGTCTAAACAGCAAATGGCCAGCATTACACACTGACTGAACAACGTATGGCCAGCTTACACACTGACTAAACAATGTATGGCCAGCATTACACACATGACGAAACAATGTAGGCCAGCATTACACACTGAATAAACACTTATGGCCAGCATTACACCTGACGAAACAACGTAAGGCCAGCTTACACACTAATAAAGAGTGAATGGCCAGCATCACACTGACGAATCAACGTAAGGCCAGCATTACACACTGAATAAACAGCTTATGGCCAGCATTACTCACTGACTAAACAGCGTATGGCCAGCATTGCACCTGACTAAACAGTCCATGACACATAACACACTGACTAAACAGTGTATAACCATTATTACTCACTGACTAAACAGTCTATGCCAGCATTACACACTGACTAAACAATGTATGGCCATCATTACACACTGACTAAACACATATGGCCAGCATTAACAAACTGACGAAACAACGTAAGGCAAGCATTAACACACTGAATAAACAACGTAAGGCTAGCATTACACACTGAATAATCAGCTTATGGCCAGCATTACTCACTGACTAAACAACGTATGGCCAGAATTACACACGACTAAACAGTCTAAGGCCACATTACACACTGACTAAACACGTTGGCAAGCATTACCACTGACTAAACAGTCTATGGCCAGCATTACACACCGACTAAACAACGTAAGGCCAGCATTACACACTAAATAAAGGTGAATGGCCAGCATCACACTGACGAATCAACGTAAGGCCAGCATTACACACTGATACAAGCTTATGGCCGCATTACTCACTGACTAAACAGCGATGGCCAGCATTGCACACTGACTAAACAGTCCATGGACAGCATAACACACTGACTAAACATTGTATGGCCAGCATTCACTCACTGACTAAACAGTATATGGCCAGCATTACACACTAACTTAAACAACTTATGGCCAGCATTACACACTGACTAAACAGCTTATGGCCAGCATTACACGACTAAACAACGTAGGCCAGCATTCACATGACGAAACAACGTAAGGCTTTACAACCTGAATAAACAGCTATGGCAAGCATTACACACTAACTAAAACATCTATGCCAGCATTACACACTGACAAAACACATATGCCCATTACACACTGACTAAACCATCTATGGCCACTTACACACTGACTAAACAATGTATGGCAAGCATTACACACTGACTAAACAACGTATGGCAACATTACACACTAACTAAACAGTCTATGGCCAGCATTACGACTAAACAACGTATGGCCAGCATTACCCGAACTAAACAGTCATGGCCACATTACACACTGATAAACACATATGGCCAGCATTACACACTGACTAAACAACGTTGGCCAGCATTACACACTGACTAAACAGTCTATTGCCAGCATTACAACCTGACTAAACAGTCTATGGCCAGCATTACATTACACACTGATAAACAGTCTATGGCCAGCTATTACACACTGACTAAACACAATCGCCAGCATTACACACAGACTAACAGTCTATGGCCAGCATTACCACTGACTGAAAAACTGTTACATTTTTTAAAGGCTATGTCCACCCTAAATTTTTTTTTTATATATGGTCCCCCCTGGGCTCCCAGCCCCAACCGCTATAATTTTTTTTTTAGAAAGCCCCCCAAACTCTACTTCCCTCCCCTCATCCTCCGCCGCGCTCTCCGGCCCTCTGCTTGCAAGGAAATGCAAGCAGAGGGGCGGGACCGGCAGCCGCGTCTGTGATTGGCTGAGCGGCAGCCAATCACAGACCGGCTGCGGCAGCTCACTTCGCCGGAGGAAAGAGGAGAGGTAAGTAAGAGTTTGGGGAGCTTTCTAAAAAAAAAAATATGCGGCTGGGCTGGAGACATGGGGGAAATGATTACTAGGGGTTTTATGCTAGGGGAGGGATAGTAGAAGCGGGAGGGAGAGGAGGGGAGAGGGAGGGAGAGGAGGGGGAGGGAGGGGAGAGGGCTGCAGTACGCATGGCAAAAATCTACCTGAGGCCAGCTAGCAGGCAGTGTCCATATGGACTCTGCTAGCCTCCTGTAGTCATTTTTTGGACTTTGGGGGGGGACTACAGGAAACCCTATGAGCTGGGATGTGAGGTAAGGATTAAACTACACTACATGGTGGGGCCAGTAGTTGGGGGGATTATAGTTTTTGGGGGTGGACATGCCCTTTAATTAGCAGTTTCTGTGCTATAATTCAGTAAAATGTCTCACTTTATAACTACTAGCAGTTGTACCCGGGGTTGTGGTTAAAGCATTTTTTAGGTGCAGGTGTGTGTTTGGCTTAGATCGCCATTATGATATTCATTCAGGTTTTGACTGTGTGGTGAGCACACATACATACATACATACATACATACAAGATTTCTGCTTTATATAGTAGATTAAGGGATTGTCTGACCAATTACTTTACAGATTTGGGATTGTTGGATTGAGGTGAGTTATACCTCACATTTAAACTGCTTTATAATTATTTTGATTTAATCAGATCATCCCATTAAACACCCATGAAGTGACACATTTCATGTCAGTCGTCTCTTCAAAGAGAATTAACTTTTGCAGCTGTGTCAGCACAGTTCGGTGTTCAATAGCCTTACCTTAATGTTTGCCAATTTATGAAAAAAGCTGCCACACACCTTTTTTATAAAAAATCCAACATTCTGCTTGAAGCGCAAGTTCACTTAAAATAACCTCATAAATGTATATTACCTCCCAAACCCCACTTTCGCGATATAAGACGCTTTCAACAACCATTTAGGTACCGCCCCCTCTCTCCTATTTCGAGCTCATTTTTGAACAAAACAGGAGCAGGGGACTTCTGCGCCGACAGACACTTTACTTCTGGGCGTGATATCACAACGTCATGACAGACGCTTTACTGGATTGGGCATGACCCCACGTCACGTCATGCCTTAACTGACAGCTGCAACCGGAAGTGGAGCGGCTGTCATCAGCAGAGGCAGCGTAGGAGCAGCAAGGGACCAGGTCAGGTAAGTAAGTTTCAGAGCTTCTTGGAACGTGTGAATATCGCAAAAATGGGGTTTGGGGGGTAATTTACATTTTGGAACTAACATTTTTTTCAGTGACTTACACTTAAAGCAGGGTTGTCAAACTTCACCCCCCTCCACTTGTTTGAAAACAACTCCACATTCCTTGGAGTTACATTCTGCATCTTAAGTGCACAGATAGGAAATTTCCTGATATAATTATTATACAGGTTTCTAATATTCAGAATGTTGTAGAATACTTACCCATTTAGTGACTTTTATTTCACAAAACTGTGATGCCTCAGGAACAGTAATCATTACTAATCTGATTTGATTGGAACCATGCAGTTTGAAGCTGAACATTCACACTCCTGAAGCACACAGTATTTTTTGTACATGTCAACTATGTATGCTTATTCTTACAATAATTTCCTAATTTGCTTAAACTTGTAATTGGTAGACAGCATGTCTGTGGCAGTGGCGTACCATCGGGTCTGCAGGATGGGGGGGCCAAGGACTCAGAGGGCCCACGATCAGCCTTTTAAAACCTGATCTTGCGCATCTACTGCATACAGATGTTACTGCGATCAGATGTTTAAAAGAGCATCCAAAGCACGCTGGGAAGGGGAGGTTTTCTGTCAGGGCCCTGGCCAATCTTGTGGGTCGGGTGAGGGGGGGTGGGCCCCCTGCAGTTCTGAGGCTGCCTTTGGCCAATGGCTGTGAGTTATAGGCTTCTTGTTTTCCTGGAATAGTTCAAGAGAAAAAAACATATTTAGAAAGCGTATACAATATAGGTACCAGCTATGTCTTTTAAACAAATGAGTTTTCTTTTTTTTATATACTTTGCTTTCTGATTAATATTACTGTCCATCCCACATCGCTTTTAATTTACCTGTGATGTCAGGGGGTTAACATTACTTCATTTATAAGTTCCTCCCTATTCCTGGCACAGTGCCCAGGGTTTTTAATGGGGATTGCATTTGACCAGCATTTGACCCGTTAGAGATAGCCGAACTTCAGTAAAAGTTTGGCAGTTCGTAAACAAACCCATTAAAGTCAATGGGAAGTGATAGTCCGAAACGTTCGATAATTAACGATAAACTAACAAAGGTAAATTACTGTAAATGTTTGTGGCACCTGGGAAATGGCTTCTGAACAAGTCACTATCACAAAATTGTTTAAACACTTACTTTGTGATCAGGCAATTGTTGGGTTTGCGCAAGTTACATTCGAGGGTTCAGGCCCTCTGACGAACGATAGTTTAGAGGTTACCGAAATTACATTTGAGGGTAGAATGATACATTATATATTTATCAAAACTCCCCATTCGAGAGTTCCCGAAAACATTGATACATTCGAGGGTTAGCAAAACGAAAATTACATTTGAGGGTAAGCTAACAATAATTTGATAATTATCGAATGTTCATAATTATCAAAAATACAGCAGCGATTTTCTGAAAACCGAACTAGTTGAACCCAAATTAGTCTGAATACGGTAATTTGACTCGCCCGAAATGGGGTAGAGTTGGTTTTGTGTCCATCACTATTGACCAGTAACGCTGTTAAAAGGGTTGGTTCACATGGTACCAGTGCTTTTATTAGGTGAAGAATTCTTTATACTCTCATCTCTCTCTATTACCTAGACCAATCCAGTTTTGTTCAGCCACCTGTTTCGTGAATGCACTGAAATACTGAAAATCCGATTCTACCTAATCAGAGTGGAATTTTCAATTTTTTTACTTTTTGACCAAGATTTTCACACCTTTTAACTGTCATTTTCAAACCGCCATTTCTGGGGGGTTTTACTGTTTTTTTTTTTTTTTAATTTACCACAATTTCAATTAATTGAAATCAGGTTCAAAATTGGGGCTCACCCTTTTTCTGGTTCCATGCCTGGGTTGAAATGAATGAGGATTAATTTCCGATCAGTTTAACGATCATTAATTTATGAACATTAACGTAAATTAACGAAAACGATTGTAAATTACAGATCGTAAATTACTGATAATGTGATCGTAGATCACATTGTACGATCCCCATAGAATACCATTGTGGTAGTACTATCGCATAGTACGCAACGACCCGAGCGTTCGTTATATACGAATGTTCGGCGTAATGTACATCTGCAGGCATAAATTAATGGCCGCTGTAGTACATTCAGATAAAGCGTGGTATCGCTAAACTGCGATACCTCGCTTTATAATATGGCCCTGAGTTTCTCCAAACTTTTGAACAGAACTGATCCCCTCTCTATTCATTAACAGAGAAAAAATCTACTGGTTAACATAGTCAACTACTGTAGCAACTGAGGTTGAATAACACTTACATCCATCAGTCCAACCTTAATATCCTCCTCTTTAACCCCTAACTTGATCCAGAGGAGGCAAATACTGGAGTTCTTGACAACAAGAACTACAGTATATGTATTAATACCAGTAATTCTCAATATTTTTTTAGTTTTAGGAACTAATCCATACTATTTTTAAAGCTATTTAATGAACTTGCTATTACCAACATTTGCTGAAAAGCGTTTTCCAAAGTTTCACCGTTTCTCACTGTAAAGAAATTTTTCCTAACCTGAAGATGAAACTTGCTTTCTTCCAACCTTAAGGGATGTAATCGAGTCCTCCTGATATGACCTGTAGTCATTAGTCATACAGAGAGTTCATTGTATGGCTCATTATAATATTTGTATATAATTTAGTTTATATAACTGCTTCTTTTTCAAGATGATGTCCCTTTTGTATATGGGATTCCAAACTGCACGCATATTCCAAATGAGCCTTACCTGTGCCTTGTAAGAGGGAGAATAATATTTAACTCTCTTGAATCTATTCCTCTCTTTCTAAAAGACAATATCTTGCTAGCTCTAACACGTGGCTGTCTGGCATTGTTTGCCTGGGCATAGATGCTCTGTATAACTTGATGAAGACTGTTTCTTTATTTATATTTATTACCAATTTGTGAGTCTACATAAAAATCCATTAAAATACCTAATCATTCTTACCTCTCAAGATATTTTTTCATTATAGTGCTTTTATATTTCCCTGACATGGCGCTTTACAGAGAAAAAGCCTTCACAGAAAAGTGCAATTCTCTACAGTAAGATGTGCAGTTGTTGCAGTAAATCCTTAGCAGAATGTTTAACACTTACTGAGTAATTCATTAGAGACTCACCAGACACATTGTAATCCATGAGTTATATCAAGGTATGCCATTAGACATCTCTTTTTTAGCGTGTGTGTTTTTGATTCTTTGCTTATAGGAAGTGTTCCCTCTTGTGTTGCCCTAGAGAGAACTCCCATTCATGGACATTGTGATTCTTATAGAACTCTAATAAAATCTTCGCACAGCTTTACTGTCCTACTGTTTTTTTTCTAAGGCTTTCTCTGAGCTGCGGTGTTTAGTAATTCTCTGATGGACTAGCATTAACATGGAATAAGACAGGGGCGTAATTACCAGGGAAAAGTCCATGAAACCACAGGGGTGTCCGACCTTCTTATTTCCCCTATGACAGATAAACTAGCTTCCTCACAAAAAAAAAACACTGTAGATGAGAGGGAGTGGGGCTCCTTAACAGTTTTGCTGGGGGCCCTTGATTCTTAGTTATGCCAGCTGAATATTTTTGGTTTACTGTGTTTAACTTCCTCACTTGGCTATTAATCTGGTCTCAACAAGTAGATAGACGTCCCTTTAACATCCTCTGCCAAATCTCTGCTGCCACAAAGCTATAGCAAAATACTCACAAATGTGCAAGGAATAGATGAGAGAATTTCTGCTGGTGCCTGTGTATTCCGTACTAATATAATAATAAAAATAACATTGTCTGCTCACTGGTAAAGACAGATATTTCCGGCCAACCGACCAATCCACGAAATATCTGCTGGTGTGGGGCGTCCGGCCATGACTGAGCTTGGTCACCCATTCACCCGGATCGGATGATGGGCAATCGGGTCCATTGGTAAATCACTGTCGATCACGCAGATCCCTATGGGACTGCACAATTGGTAGCGTGCACTGTCGGCCGAGACCAATATTGCCACGACATTTGTCCCGGTCCGTGCATTATCGCTAATGTAATGACCGCGGTTGTACATTTACACCAACTTCATTAATTATGAATGTTGGGTCGTAGATTATTATACAGTAGTAAATTACCGTAATGGTATTCTATTGGGATTGTAGATTTACGATCTAATCATTAATTTACGATCATTATCGTTATGTACAATAACGTCGTAAATTAACGATTGTTAAACAATGTTAAAAGTTTTTTAGCAATACCGAGCCTTTAGAACTATGATTCTAGCTGTACATTGAGTTAGAGTGTATAAATAATAAAAGACATCAATATATATTTATTTAATATACAATAAAAACAACCATAATATTAACAAAGTTATTTTTAATCTTATATCAAGAGTGCTTCTTTAAGAGCTAGCTTCATCACCGCTGGCGCCTTCTCCTGATAAAGGGATATCCTGTTTCTTTCTTTAATTTAGTAGTTCAGCCTTATATTGCGATTTGCTTTTGTTGACTCTCAATCCCAGGCATTCATTATGAGGCGTTTTGCAGTAAGTGCAAGGTTTGGGGACGAGGTCCGAAAGCTGAAGGAAATCAAAATATCTCCTTGCTTTGATTTGAAGCCCTTGTTGCTTGATCTGAGCGGTCAAACTTTTCAGTGTGAACAACGGCGATAACGACATAAACACTTCCGGATATTCCTTAGCATTTATATAGCACGCTTCTCCCATATACCCCACCCCGCACGTCTGTACCGAATTTCATGCCTCTAGCTCAAAACGGTGCAGGAGAATACAGTCCAAAAAAGCGGAAAAGAAAAACGGAAGAAGAAATATAAGAAAAGTAATTCTCAATCTTTAAGTCAAATTAATTAACTGTACCAGTCTCTGTAGTATGCCTGAGTGATCGTATAAATAGCTTTTGGTGATAGTGATAGAAACCCAGCCTGTGTTCCCCTCTATTGCTCTGTCTTGCTCTTTTGTGTGCAGTTAGTAGTATGAAAAAATGCCATACACTGTTTTCTATGACTGACTCTGAAGATTAGTTCATATACAATTTGTTACCAATCCCCAAGCAATAGAGAAAGAGGGGAACACTAGGGAGACCCTGTGAGACTGCAGCACCCCTTCTTGGGGGAAAATTGATATTTAGACAGCGCGGAAAACATCCATGTGACTGGGAACAAATAAGCTTATAAACATCTTATTGTAGGTGTAAAGAGTGTGAATAGCCATATCTATGGCCACTAATGCACTTTAATATTATTGGCATTCAAAAAATGATATTCCTATTTAATTTGAGATTTACATTGTTTTTTTTGTTGCTAAATGTACTTTTTGGCTACATTCAGTTAATTTTCAATCTTTGCCTGTGTGACCGAGACAAGCAAAATACCGCTCACATATGGCCACCTGTTCAATAGACTGTTCTAGTGATACTGGGCATTCTATCAAGTAGAAGATGGTAGAACCAGTCAGAAAACTTTCCAATGATCCTCAGCAGCCACACTATCTTGCCCAGATTTCTGCTAAGATATTTCCAAGCTCGGCAAGGTGGTGAAATTTTGAGAACTTCTTAGTCCATTTGCAGCCATTGAGAATGGATGGCTGGCTTTAATCTCCAACACCAATCTGATAAAATTGCTTGATTTATGTTATGGTTAGTAGTTCAAATGACTAATGACTCCCATCATAATTTTTACTGTTGACCATACATTGTTATTTGTATAGCTTTAAGGTATTTCTTTCTACTGAAAATGAACTTTAGGGATTTTAACACTATTATTTAGAGTAAGGAGATAGACAGTGCTCTTACTTTGTTACTTCCATGTTCTCTGCTATTATAGAATTCAGTTTGCAATGGTGATAGTGCGCTCCTCTAGTTTTTGCAGCATTTCCCTAGTCCTAACATAAGTAACTTGTGAACATGTTAGAGAATTAGATTAGGGGCATTTTATAAAAAAAAAGCAAAATTAGCGCAAAAATTAACCGCCACACATCGGCCACGAAAATAGCGCTATCGCCTATTTATAACGGCGCAGCGCCATTGCCGCAATATGTATCACGGCCGCGATGTGTTGCGGTAATTTTAAGTCCCTTCACAGTGATACTGTACAGTATCGCCGCGAAGGGACTTAAAATCCCTTCCTGACGCCTCTGCTAAGGGGCAGGGCATACGCCCACCCGCCACAAACCCCCCGCGGCGGCGGAGCCCACCCACCGCCGCTTTCCCAGCAGCCCCTCCCACCCCCTTCCCCGTCACGGCAATCTCGGAACAGGGGCTAGGAGGGGCTGCCGGGAAGGGGCCGCAGCAGGTGGTCGCGACCACCCGCCGCGCACCCCCTCCCCCATGCAAACCCCTCAAGCCCCCCCCCCGGCCACTCCCAGGGAGGGGTCCTCTGGGAGGGGTGGAGGCACCCTCCCAGCGTGGGCCCTTAGAAGGGCCTTTTGGGGCTTAAGGGGTCCCGCAGCATGCACCCCCTCCCCGGCCCTGGCACTGACAGGCCAGGGCCCCGGCACTGACAAGTGCCTTGGCGGGGTCACCCCCAGTGTGCGGCTCTTAAAAGAGCCCTTGGCGGCGTCTTCTTTCTTCCAGTCCCGGCGACACCAGCTCTGCTGAGGCTGCCGACCCCCGAGAGGTCCCCCTGCGGCCGCCAGGGGTACCCCGGCGGGCGCCGCGACCTCAACAGGCCGATGTTGCCGGCGTCTTGATCCGATGCGACGTCTTTGGGCTGGCGACACCAACCCACTGATGGCTGAAGATGAAGCGGCTGGCAACATTGGCTCCGCTGAGTGAGTCTGCTGGCCATCGGCTCCATGCAGCCGCAGTGAGTCGCCTGGCCATCGGCGACCTGAGTGGGGTTGGTGTCTCCAGCCAGAAGAACGTCGCGACGGATCAAGACGCACACTGAGGTGACCCCGCCAAAGGCACTCGTCATTGCCGCAAGGCCCTTACAAGGGCCGGGGAGGGGGGTCCCGGTTCGTGCTGCGGGACCCCTTAAGCCCCAAAAGGCCCTTCTCAGGGCCCGCAGGAGGGTGCCTCACCCCTCCCAGCGGATCCCTCCCTTCCCCTCCCCGGGAGCGGCCGGGGCGGGGGGCTTGGAGGGTTTGTGGTAGGGGGTGCGCGCGGGTGGTCGCGACCACCTGCTGCGGCCCCTTCCCGCAGCCCCACCTAGCCTCCTGTTCCGAGACTGCCGTGAGCGGGCAGGGGTTTGGAGGGGCTGCTGGGAACGCGGCGCGGTGGTCTCCACCGCCGCGGGGGTTGTGTGGCAGGGTGGGCATGCCTCCCGGGGCAGGTGGTGACCACCCGCCGTGGGTTTGCCTGCCACTCCCCGCCGCAGGGAGGCTAGTATCGGCTGCTTTGAAGGTGGCGAAGTAAACAAGCCGATACTAGCAGTGCAAAACACATACCGCCACTTTATAAATAGAAGCGGTGGTAAGAGGTAAGTATCGTCGCGAAGGTTAACGCGTCGTTACTTTTCGCGGCCGTTTTCGGACATTAATAAATCGGTTAAACCGATTTAGCGTTAATGTCAGGAAAACAGCCCGCGAAAACTTAATGAAGCTTTATAATATGCCCCTTAGTGTACATTAAAAAGGGCACCTCATGAACCTATCTACAGGAGCTCTCCGGGGGCTTGCATTATGGATCTTTGTCACTACTCAGTTCAACACCAGATCACAAACATATTTTTAGAAGAAAGTAGGGAGAATGGAATCGCTCCATTTCCAGAGAATTACGTAGAATAGGTAAAGGTAATGCTATTTGGATAATCAGTAAAACTGCAACAAAAAGCATTCTGCCCTCCAGCACCTTGGCCTACAGTGGTGAACTAGTAGGATACTGAACTACTTAGCAGTGTTGGAGTGTTTAGGTACACAGGATGTTTTGAATATATGATCAACTGATATTAAAAAGTTTCCTGCCTCTCTACTGTTGGCTGAGTTTTAATCAGTCTGTCATGCTTACCAATGACCTCTATTATTTCATTCATTCGTAATAATATCTAGTTGTTCCTTGCTAAGCAGGGACTTAACTGTCATGTTTTCTGTATTGGATTAAAATAAGGTTTTTCAACATTGCATACCTTTTCCTTGATGACTGCTCCTTCACATATCATACAGGAGCACAGTGTAGGACTATGTAGAAATTGACATACATGAAGCCAGTGTAGGACTATGTAGAAATGGAATACATAAGCACAGTGTAGGACTATGTAAAATTGACATACATAAGCAACGTGTAGAACTATGTAGAAATGACATATATGAACACAGTGTAGAACTAGTAATATTGACATACATAGCACAGTGTAGAACTATGTAGAATTGACATAGAGGAGCACAATTTAGAACTATGTAGATATTGACATACATGAGCAACAGTGTAGAACTATGTAAAAATTGACATACATGAGCACAGTGTAGAACCATGTGAAATTGACATACTAGCACAGTGTGAACTACATAGAAATTGACATACATGAGCACAGTGTAGAACTATGTAGATATTGACATACATGAGCACAGTATAGAACTATGTAAAAATTGACATACATGAGCACAGTGTAGAACTATGTGAAATTGACATACATGAGCACAGTGTAGAACTATGTAGAAATTGACATACATGAGCACAGTGTAGAACTATGTAAAAATTGATATACATGAGCACAGTGTAAGAACTATGTAGAAATTGACATACATGAGCACAGTGTAGAACTATGTAAAATTGATATACATGAGCACAGTGTAGAACTATGTAGATATTGACATACAATGAGCACAGGTAGAACTATGTAAAATTGACATACATGAGCACAGTGTAGAACTATGTAGAAATTGACATACATGAGCACAGTGTAGAACTATGTAGAAATTGACATACATGAGCACAGTGTGAAATTTGTAGATATTGACATACATGAGCACAGTGTAGAACTAAGTAGAAATTGACATACAGGAGCACAATTTAGAATATATAGAAATTGCCATACAAGAAGCACGTATAGAACTATGTAAAATTGACATCATGAGCGCAGTGTAGAAAATGACATCATACACAGGTAGTCCTGCGTGAGGGGGATGGGTAGGTCACACAGTGCGGCACGACGAAATTGCCACTGGGCTGTGTGACGTGGCTCTGTTCGACTGTGCTGGTCTCATGCTCGCCCTACCTCGTTGTGACCTACACCGTGTTGCGCTGATAAAGGAAAGTCAGAGCACACAGTTGTTCATTGTACATACGGGTTGCGGGTAGAACTACTGGACGTAAATGGATCATAGAAAGGAAAGCATTACACACTGACTAGACAGCGTATGGCCAGCATTGCACCCTCACTAAACAGTGTATGGCCAACATTACACCCTGACTAAACAGTGTATGGCCAGCATTATACATTGACTTAACAACGTAAGGCCAGCTTTACACTGATTAAATAACATGTGGCTAGCATTACATACTGACTCCACAGCGTATGGCCACAGCATTTCACATGTCTAAAAGCAAATGGCCAGCATTACCACTGGACGCGAACACGTTGGCCAGCATTACACACTGACAAACAATGTATGGCCAGCAATTACAACACACTGACGAAACAATGTAGGCCAGCATTACACACTGAATAAACCTTATGGCCAGCATTACACATGACGAAACAACGTAAGGCCAGCTTACACACTAATAAAGAGTGAATGGCCAGCATCACCTGACGAATCAACGTAAGGCCAGCATTACACACTGAATAAACAGCTTATGGCCCAGCATTACTCACTGACTAAACAGCGTATGGCCAGCATTGCCACCTGACTAAACAGTCCATGACACATAACACACTGACTAAACAGTGTATAGCCATTATTACTCACTGACTAAACAGTCTATGGCCAGCATTACACACTGACTAAACAATGTATGGCCATCATTACACACTGACTAAACAACATATGGCCAGCATTAACAACTGACGAAAACAACGTAAGGCAAGCATTACACACTGAATAAACAACGTAAGGCTAGCATTACACACTGAATAATCAGCTTATGGCCAGCATTACTCACTGACTAAACAACGTATGGCCAGAATTACACACGACTAAACAGTCTAAGGCCACATTACACACTGACTAAACAACGTTGGCAAGCATTACCACTGACTAAACAGTCTATGGCCAGCATTACACACCGACCTAAACAACGTAAGGCCGCATTACACACTAAATAAAGGTGAATGGCCAGCATCACACTGACGAATCAACGTAAGGCCAGCATTACACACTGAAAAACAAGCTTATGGCCGCATTACTCACTGACTAACAGCGTATGGCCAGCATTGCACACTGACTAAACAGTCCATGGACAGCATAACACACTGACTAAACATTGTATGGCCAGCATTCCTCACTGACTAAACAGTATATGGCCAGCATTACACACTAACTAAACAACTATTATGCCAGCATTACACACTGACTAAACAGCTTATGGCCAGCATTATCACTGACTAAACAACGTAGGCCAGCATTCCACATGACGAAACAACGTAAGGCTTTACACAACCTGAATAAACAGCTATGGCAAGCATTACACACTAACTAAACATTCTATGCCAGCATTACACACTGACAAAACACATATGCCCATTACACACTGACTAAACCATCTATGGCCACTTACACACTGACTAAACAATGTATGGCAAGCATTACACACTGACTAAACAACGTATGGCAACATTACACACTAACTAAACAGTCTATGGCCAGCATTACGGACTAAACAACGTATGGCCAGCATTACCCGACTAAACAGTCATGCCACTTACACACTGATAAACACATATGGCCAGCATTACACACTGACTAAACAACGTTGGCCAGCATTACACACTGACTAAACAGTCTATTGCCAGCATTACACACCTGACTAAACAGTCTATGGCCAGCATTACAACACACTGATAAACAGTCTATGGCCAGCTTTACACACTACTAAACACAATCGCCAGCATTACACACAGACTAACAGTCTATGGCCAGCATTACCACTGACTGAAAAACTGTTACATTTTTTAAAGGCTATGTCCACCCTAAATTTTTTTTTTATATATGGTCCCCCCTGGGCTCCCAGCCCCAACCGCTATAATTTTTTTTTTAGAAAGCCCCCCAAACTCTACTCTCCCTCCCCTCTTCCTCCGCCGCGCTCTCCGGCCCTCTGCTTGCAAGGAAATGCAAGCAGAGGGGCGGGACCGGCAGCCGCGTCTGTGATTGGCTGAGCGGCAGCCAATCACAGACCGGCTGCGGCAGCTCACTTCGCCGGAGGAAAGAGGAGAGGTAAGTAAGAGTTTGGGGAGCTTTCTAAAAAAAAAAATATGCGGCTGGGCTGGAGACATGGGGGAAATGATTACTAGGGGTTTTATGCTAGGGGAGGGATAGTAGAAGAACGGGAGGGAGAGGAGGGGAGAGGGAGGGAAGGAGGGGGAGGGAGGGAGAGAGGGCTGCAGTACGCATGGCAAAAATCTACCTGAGGCCAGCTAGCAGGCAGTGTCCATATGGACTCTGCTAGCCTCCTGGTAGTCATTTTTTGGACTTTGGGGGGGGACTACAGGAAACCCTATGAGCTGGGATGTGAGGTAAGGATTAAACTACACTACATGGTGGGGCCAGTAGTTGGGGGGATTATAGTTTTTGGGGGTGGACATGCCCTTTAATTAGCAGTTTCTGTGCTATAATTCAGTAAAATGTCTCACTTTATAACTACTAGCAGTTGTACCCGGGGTTGTGGTTAAAGCATTTTTTAGGTGCAGGTGTGTGTTTGGCTTAGATCGCCATTATGATATTCATTCAGGTTTTGACTGTGTGGTGAGCACATCATACATACATACATACATACATACAAGATTTCTGCTTTATATAGTAGATTAAGGGATTGTCTGACCAATTACTTTACAGATTTGGGATTGTTGGATTGAGGTGAGTTATACCTCACATTTAAACTGCTTTATAATTATTTTGATTTAATCAGATCATCCCCATTAAAACACCATGAAGTGACACATTTCATGTCAGTCGTCTTCTTCAAAGAGAATTAACTTTTGCACTGTGTCAGCACAGTTCGGTGTTCAATAGCCTTACCTTAATGTTTGCAATTTATGAAAAAAGCTGCCACACACCTTTTTTATAAAAAATCCAACATTCTGCTTGAAGCGCAGTTCACTTAAAATAACCTCATAAATGTATATTACCTCCCAAACCCCACTTTCGCGATATAAGACGCTTTCAACAACCATTTAGGTACCGCCCCCTCTCTCCTATTTCGAGCTCATTTTTGAAACAAAACAGGAGCAGGGGACTTCTGCGCCGACAGACACTTTACTTCTGGGCGTGATATCACAACGTCATGACAGACGCTTTACTGGATTGGGCATGACCCCACGTCACTTCATGCCTTAACTGACAGCTGCAACCGGAAGTGGAGCGGCTGTCATCAGCAGAGGCAGCGTAGGAGCAGCAAGGGACCAGGTCAGGTAAGTAAGTTCAGAGCTTCTTGGAACGTGTGAATATCGCAAAAATGGGGTTTGGGGGGTAATTTACATTTTGGAACTAACATTTTTTTCAGTGACTTACACTTAAAGCAGGGTTGTCAAAACTTCACCCCCCTCCACTTGTTTGAAAACAACTCCCACATTCCTTGGAGTTACATTCTGCATCTTAAGTGCACAGATAGGAAATTCCTGATATAATTATTATACAGGTTTCTAATATTCAGAATGTTGTAGAATACTTACCCATTTAGTGACTTTTTATTTCACAAAACTGTGATGCCTCAGGAACAGTAATCATTACTAATCTGATTTGATTGGAAACCATGCAGTTTGAAGCTGAACATTCACACTCCATGAAGCACACAGTATTTTTTGTACATGTCAACTATGTATGCTTATTCTTACAATAATTTCCTAATTTGCTTAAACTTGTAATTGGTAGACAGCATGTCTGTGGCAGTGGCGTACCATCGGTCTGCAGATGGGGGGGCCAAGGACTCAGAGGGCCCACGATCAGCCTTTTAAAACCTGATCTTGCGCATCTACTGCATACAGATGTTACTGCGATCAGATGTTTAAAAGAGCATCCAAAGCACGCTGGGAAGGGGAGGTTTTCTGTCAGGGCCCTGGCACAATCTTGTGGGTCGGGTGAGGGGGGTGGGCCCCCTGCAGTTCTGAGGCTGCCTTTGGCCAATGGCTGTGAGTTATAGGCTTCTTGTTTTCCTGGAATAGTTCAAGAGAAAAAAACATATTTAGAAAGCGTATACATATAGGTACCAGCTATGTCTTTTAAACAATGAGTTTTCTTTTTTTTATATACTTTGCTTTCTGATTAATATTACTGTCCATCCACATCGCTTTTAATTTACCTGTGATGTCAGGGGGTTAACATTACTTCATTTATAAGTTCCTCCCTATTCTGGCACAGTGCCCAGGGTTTTTAATGGGGATTGCATTTGACCAGCATTTGACCCGTAGAGATAGCCGAACTTCAGTAAAAGTTTGGCAGTTCGTAAACAAACCCATTAAAGTCATGGGAAGTGATAGTCCGAAACGTTCGGGATAATTAACAGATAAACTAACAAAGGTAAATTACTGTAAATGTTTGTGGCACCTGGGAAATGGCTTCTGAACAAGTCACTATCACAAAATTGTTTAAACACTTACTTTGTGATCAGGCAATTGTTGGGTTTGCGCAAGTTACATTCGAGGGTTCAGGCCCTCTGACGAACGATAGTTTAGAGGTTACCGAAAATTACTTTGAGGGTAGAATGATTACATTATATATTTATCAAAACTCCCCATTCGAGAGTTCCCGAAAACATTGATACATTCGAGGGTTAGCAAAACGAAAATTACATTTGAGGGTAAGCTAACAATAATTTGATAATTATCGAATGTTCATAATTATCAAAAATACAGCAGCGATTTTCTGAAAACCGAACTAGTTGAACCCAATTAGTCTGAATACGGTAATTTGACTCGCCCGAAATGGGGTAGAGTTGGTTTTGTGTCCATCACTATTGACCAGTAACGCTGTTAAAAGGGTTGGTTCACATGGTACCAGTGCTTTTATTAGGTGAAGAATTCTTTATACTCTCATCTCTCTCTATTACCTAGACCAATCCAGTTTTGTTCAGCCACCTGTTTCGTGAATGCACTGAAATACTGAAAATCCGATTCTACCTAATCAGAGTGGAATTTTCAATTTTTTTACTTTTTGACCAAGATTTTCACACCTTTTAACTGTCATTTTCAAACCGCCATTTCTGGGGGGTTTTACTGTTTTTTTTTTTTTTTAATTTACCACAATTTCAATTAATTGAAATCAGGTTCAAAAATTGGGGCTCACCCTTTTTCTGGTTCCATGCCTGGGTTGAAATGAATGAGGATTAATTTCCGATCAGTTTAACGATCATTAATTTATGAACATTAACGTAAATTAACGAAAACGATTGTAAATTACAGATCGTAAATTACTGATAATGTGATCGTAGATCACATTGTACGATCCCCATAGAATACCATTGTGGTAGTACTTCGCATAGTACGCAACGACCCGAGCGTTCGTTATATACGAATGTTCGGCGTAATGTACATCTGCAGGCATAAATTAATGGCCGCTGTAGTACATTCAGATAAAGCGTGGTATCGCTAAACTGCGATACCTCGCTTTATAATATGGCCCTGAGTTTCTCCAAACTTTTGAACAGAACTGATCCCCTCTCTATTCATTAACAGAGAAAAAATCTACTGGTTAACATAGTCAACTACTGTAGCAACTGAGGTTGAATAACACTTACATCCATCAGTCCAACCTTAATATCCTCCTCTTTAACCCCTAACTTGATCCAGAGGAGGCAAATACTGGAGTTCTTGACAACAAGAACTACAGTATATGTATTAATACCAGTAATTCTCAATATTTTTTTAGTTTTAGGAACTAATCCATACTATTTTTAAAGCTATTTAATGAACTTGCTATTACCAACATTTGCTGAAAAGCGTTTTCCAAAGTTTCACCGTTTCTCACTGTAAAGAAATTTTTCCTAACCTGAAGATGAAACTTGCTTTCTTCCAACCTTAAGGGATGTAATCGAGTCCCCTGATATGACCTGTAGTCATTAGTCATACAGAGAGTTCATTGTATGGCTCATTATAATATTTGTATATAATTTAGTTTATATAACTGCTTCTTTTTCAAGATGATGTCCCTTTTGTATATGGGATTCCAAACTGCACGCATATTCCAAATGAGCCTTACCTGTGCCTTGTAAGAGGGAGAATAATATTTAACTCTCTTGAATCTATTCCTCTCTTTCTAAAAGACAATATCTTGCTAGCTCTAACACGTGGCTGTCTGGCATTGTTTGCCTGGGCATAGATGCTCTGTATAACTTGATGAAGACTGTTTCTTTATTTATATTTATTACCAATTTGTGAGTCTACATAAAAATCCATTAAAATACCTATCATTCTTACCTCTCAAGATATTTTTTCATTATAGTGCTTTTATATTTCCCTGACATGGCGCTTTACAGAGAAAAAGCCTTCACAGAAAAGTGCAATTCTCTACAGTAAGATGTGCAGTTGTTGCAGTAAATCCTTAGCAGAATGTTTAACACTTACTGAGTAATTCATTAGAGACTCACCAGACACATTGTAATCCATGAGTTATATCAAGGTATGCCATTAGACATCTCTTTTTTAGCGTGTGTGTTTTTGATTCTTGTGCTTATAGGAAGTGTTCCCTCTTGTGTTGCCCTAGAGAGAACTCCCATTCATGGACATTGTGATTCTTATAGAACTCTAATAAAATCTTCGCCAGCTTTACTGTCCTACTGTTTTTTTTCTAGGCTTTCTCTGAGCTGCGGTGTTTAGTAATTCTCTGATGGACTAGCATTAACATGGAATAAGACAGGGGCGTAATTACCAGGGAAAAGTCCATGAAACCACAGGGGTGTCCGACCTTCTTATTTCCCCTATGACAGATAAACTAGCTTCCTCACAAAAAAAAAACACTGTAGATGAGAGGGAGTGGGGCTCCTTAACAGTTTTGCTGGGGGCCCTTGATTCTTAGTTATGCCAGCTGAATATTTTTGGTTTACTGTGTTTAACTTCCTCACTTGGCTATTAATCTGGTCTCAACAAGTAGATAGACGTCCCTTTAACATCCTCTGCCAAATCTCTGCTGCCACAAAGCTATAGCAAAATACTCACAAATGGCAAGGAATAGATGAGAGAATTTCTGCTGGTGCCTGTGTATTCCGTACTAATATAATAATAAAAATAACATTGTCTGCTCACTGGTTAAAGACAGATATTTCCGGCCAACCGACCAATCCACGAAATATCTGCTGGTGTGGGGCGTCCGGCCATGACTGAGCTTGGTCACCCATTCACCCGGATCGGATGATGGGCAATCGGTCCATTGGTAAATCACTGTCGATCACGCAGATCCCTATGGGACTGCACAATTGGTAGCGTGCACTGTCGGCCGAGACCAATATTGCCACGACATTTGTCCGGTCCGTGCATTATCGCTAATGTAATGACCGCGGTTGTACATTTACACCAACTTCATTAATTATGAATGTTGGGTCGTAGATTATTATACAGTAGTAAATACCGTAATGGTATTCTATTGGGATTGTAGATTTACGATCTAATCATTAATTTACGATCATTATCGTTATGTACAATAACGTCGTAAATTAACGATTGTTAAACAATGTTAAAAGTTTTTTAGCAATACCGAGCCTTTAGAACTATGATTCTGCTTGTACATTGAGTTAGAGTGTATAATAATAAAAGACATCAATATATATTTATTTAATATACAATAAAAACAACCATAATATTAACAAAGTTATTTTTAATCTTAATCAAGAGTGCTTCTTTAAGAGCTAGCTTCATCACCGCTGGCGCCTTCTCCTGATAAAGGGATATCCTGTTTCTTTCTTTAATTTAGTAGTTCAGCCTTATATTGCGATTTGCTTTTGTTGACTCTCAATCCCAGGCATTCATTATGAGGCGTTTTGCAGTAAGTGCAAGGTTTGGGGACGAGGTCCGAAAGCTGAAGGAAATCAAAATATCTCCTTGCTTTGATTTGAAGCCCTTGTTGCTTGATCTGAGCGGTCAAACTTTTCAGTGTGACAACGGCGATAACGACATAAACCTTCCGGATATTCCTTAGCATTTATATAGCACGCTTCTCCCATATACCCCACCCCGCACGTCTGTACCGAATTTCATGCCTCTAGCTCAAAACGGTGCAGGAGAATACAGTCCAAAAAAGCGGAAAAGAAAAACGGAAGAAGAAATATAAGAAAAGTAATTCTCAATCTTTAAGTCAAATTAATTAACTGTACCAGTCTCTGTAGTATGCCTGAGTGATCGTATAAATAGCTTTTGGTGATAGTGATAGAAACCCAGCCTGTGTTCCCCTCTATTGCTCTGTCTTGCTCTTTTGTGTGCAGTTAGTAGTATGAAAAAATGCCATACACTGTTTTCTATGACTGACTCTGAAGATTAGTTCATATACAATTTGTTACCAATCCCCAAGCAATAGAGAAAGAGGGGAACACTAGGGAGACCCTGTGAGACTGCAGCACCCCTTCTTGGGGGAAAATTGATATTTAGACAGCGCGGAAAACATCCATGTGACTGGGAACAAATAAGCTTATAAACATCTTATTGTAGGTGTAAAGAGTGTGAATAGCCATATCTATGGCCACTAATGCACTTTAATATTATTGGCATTCAAAAAATGATATTCCTATTTAATTTGAGATTTACATTGTTTTTTTTGTTGCTAAATGTACTTTTTGGCTACATTCAGTTAATTTTCAATCTTTGCCTGTGTGACCGAGACAAGCAAAATACCGCTCACATATGGCCACCTGTTCAATAGACTGTTCTAGTGACTGGGCATTCTATCAAGTAGAAGATGGTAGAACCAGTCAGAAAACTTTCCAATGATCCCTCAGCAGCCACACTATCTTGCCCAGATTTCTGCTAAGATATTTCCAAGCTCGGCAAGGTGGTGAAATTTTGAGAACTTCTTAGTCCATTTGCAGCCATTGAGAATGGATGGCTGGCTTTAATCTCCAACACCAATCTGATAAAATTGCTTGATTTATGTTATGGTTAGTAGTTCAAATGACTAATGACTCCCATCATAATTTTTACTGTTGACCATACATTGTTATTTGTATAGCTTTAAGGTATTTCTTTCTACTGAAAATGAACTTTAGGGATTTTAACACTATTATTTAGAGTAAGGAGATAGACAGTGCTCTTACTTTGTTACTTCCATGTTCTCTGCTATTATAGAATTCAGTTTGCAATGGTGATAGTGCGCTCCTCTAGTTTTTGCAGCATTTCCCTAGTCCTAACATAAGTAACTTGTGAACATGTTAGAGAATTAGATTAGGGGCATTTTATAAAAAAAAAGCAAAATTAGCGCAAAATTAACCGCCACACATCGGCCACGAAAATAGCGCTATCGCCTATTTATAACGGCGCAGCGCCATTGCCGCAATATGTATCACGGCCGCGATGTGTTGCGGTAATTTTAAGTCCCTTCACAGTGATACTGTACAGTATCGCCGCGAAGGGACTTAAAATCCCTTCCGACGCCTCTGCTAAGGGCAGGGCATACGCCCACCCGCCACAAACCCCCCGCGGCGGCGGAGCCCACCCACCGCCGCTTTCCCAGCAGCCCCTCCCACCCCCTTCCCCGTCACGGCAATCTCGGAACAGGGGCTAGGAGGGGCTGCCGGGAAGGGGCCGCAGCAGGTGGTCGCGACCACCCGCCGCGCACCCCCTCCCCATCAAACCCCTCAAGCCCCCCCCCCGGCCACTCCCAGGGAGGGGTCCTCTGGGAGGGGTGGAGGCACCCTCCCAGCGTGGGCCCTTAGAAGGGCCTTTTGGGGCTTAAGGGGTCCCGCAGCATGCACCCCCTCCCCGGCCCTGGCACTGACAGGCCAGGGCCCCGGCACTGACAAGTGCCTTGGCGGGGTCACCCCCAGTGTGCGGCTCTTAAAAGAGCCCTTGGCGGCGTCTTCTTTCTTCCAGTCCCGGCGACACCAGCTCTGCTGAGGCTGCCGACCCCCGAGAGGTCCCCCTGCGGCCGCCAGGGGTACCCCGGCGGGCGCCGCGACCTCAACAGGCCGATGTTGCCGGCGTCTTGATCCGATGCGACGTCTTTGGGCTGGCGACAATCCAACCCACTGATGGCTGAAGATGAAGCGGCTGGCAACATTGGCTCCGCTGAGTGAGTCTGCTGGCCATCGGCTCCATGCAGCCGCAGTGAGTCGCCTGGCCATCGGCGACCTGAGTGGGGTTGGTGTCTCCAGCCAGAAGAACTCGCGACGGATCAAGACGCACACTGAGGTGACCCCGCCAAAGGCACTCGTCATTGCCGCAAGGCCCTTACAAGGGCCGGGGAGGGGGGTCCCGGTTCGTGCTGCGGGACCCCTTAAGCCCCAAAAGGCCCTTCTCAGGGCCCGCAGGAGGGTGCCTCACCCCTCCCAGCGGATCCCTCCCTTCCCCTCCCCGGGAGCGGCCGGGGCGGGGGGCTTGGAGGGTTTGTGGTAGGGGGTGCGCGCGGGTGGTCGCGACCACCTGCTGCGGCCCCTTCCCGCAGCCCCACCTAGCCTCCTGTTCCGAGACTGCCGTGAGCGGGCAGGGGTTTGGAGGGGCTGCTGGGAACGCGGCGCGGTGGTCTCCACCGCCGCGGGGGTTGTGTGGCAGGGTGGGCATGCCTCCCGGGGCAGGTGGTGACCACCCGCCGTGGGTTTGCCTGCCACTCCCCGCCGCAGGGAGGCTAGTATCGGCTGCTTTGAAGGTGGCGAAGTAAACAAGCCGATACTAGCAGTGCAAAACACATACCGCCACTTTATAAATAGAAGCGGGTAAGAGGTAAGTATCGTCGCGAAGGTTAACGCGTCGTTACTTTTCGCGGCCGTTTTCGGACATTAATAAATCGGTTAAACACGATTTAGCGTTAATGTCAGGAAAACAGCCCGCGAAAACTTAATGAAGCTTTATAATATGCCCCTTAGTGTACATTAAAAAGGGCACCTCATGAACCTATCTACAGGAGCTCTCCGGGGGCTTGCATTATGGATCTTTGTCACTACTCAGTTCAACACCAGATCACAAACATATTTTTAGAAGAAAGTAGGGAGAATGGAATCGCTCCATTTCCAGAGAATTACGTAGAATAGGTAAAGGTAATGCTATTTGGATAATCAGTAAAACTGCAACAAAAAGCATTCTGCCCTCCAGCACCTTGGCCTACAGTGGTGAACTAGTAGGATACTGAACTACTTAGCAGTGTTGGAGTGTTTAGGTACACAGGATGTTTTGAATATATGATCAACTGATATTAAAAAGTTTCCTGCCTCTCTACTGTTGGCTGAGTTTTAATCAGTCTGTCATGCTTACCAATGACCTCTATTATTTCATTCATTCGTAATAATATCTAGTTGTTCCTTGCTAAGCAGGGACTTAACTGTCATGTTTTCTGTATTGGATTAAAATAAGGTTTTTCAACATTGCACTACCTTTTCCTTGATGACTGCTCCTTCACATATCATACAGGAGCACAGTGTAGGACTATGTAGAAATTGACATACATGAAGCCAGTGTAGGACTATGTAGAAATGGACATACATAAGCACAGTGTAGGACTATGTAAAATTGACATACATAAGCAACGTGTAGAACTATGTAGAAATGACATATATGAACACAGTGTAGAACTAGTAAATATTGACATACATAGCACAGTGTAGAACTATGTAGAATTGACATAGAGGAGCACAATTTAGAACTATGTAGATATTGACATACATGAGCAACAGTGTAGAACTATGTAAAAATTGACATACATGAGCACAGTGTAGAACCATGTGAAATTGACATACTAGCACAGTGTGAACTACATAGAAATTGACATACATGAGCACAGTGTAGAACTATGTAGATATTGACATACATGAGCACAGTATAGAACTATGTAAAAATTGACATACATGAGCACAGTGTAGAACTATGTGAAATTGACATACATGAGCACAGTGTAGAACTATGTAGAAATTGACATACATGAGCACAGTGTAGAACTATGTAAAAATTGATATACATGAGCACAGTGTAAGAACTATGTAGAAATTGACATACATGAGCACAGTGTAGAACTATGTAAAATTGATATACATGAGCACAGTGTAGAACTATGTAGATATTGACATACAATGAGCACAGGTAGAACTATGTAAAATTGACATACATGAGCACAGTGTAGAACTATGTAGAAATTGACATACATGAGCACACGTGTAGAACTATGTAGAAATTGACATACATGAGCACAGTGTGAAATTTGTAGATATTGACATACATGAGCACAGTGTAGAACTAAGTAGAAATTGACATACAGGAGCACAATTTAGAATATATAGAAATTGCCATACAAGAAGCACGTATAGAACTATGTAAAATTGACATCATGAGCGCAGTGTAGAAAATGACATCATACACAGGTAGTCCTGCGTGAGGGGGATGGGTAGGTCACACAGTGCGGCACGACGAAATTGCCACTGGGCTGTGTGACGTGGCTCTGTTCGACTGTGCTGGTCTCATGCTCGCCCTACCTCGTTGTGACCTACACCGTGTTGCGCTGATAAAGGAAAGTCAGAGCACACAGTTGTTCATTGTACATACGGGTTGCGGGTAGAACTACTGGACGTAAATGGATCATAGAAAGGAAAGGCCAGCTTTACACTGATTAAATAACATGTGGCTAGCATTACATACTGACTAAACAGCGTATGGCCAGCATTGCACACTGTCTAAACAGCAACACTGACTAAACAATGTATGGCCAGCATTACACACTGACGAAACAATGTAAGGCCAGCATTACACACTGAATAAACAGCTTATGGCCAGCATTAAAACGTAAGGCCAGCATTACACACTAAATAAAGAGTGAATGGCCCAGCATCACACTGACGAATCAACGTAAGGCCAGCATTACACACTGAATAAACAGTTTGGCCAGCATTACTCACTGACTAAACAGCGTATGGCCAGCATTGCACACTGACTAAACAGTCCATGGACAGCAAAACACATGACTAAACATGTATGGCCAGCATTACTCACTGATAAACAGTATATGGCCAGCATTACACACTAACTAAACAAACTTATGGCCAGCATACACACGACTAAACAGCTCTATGGCCAGCATTACTCACTGACTAAACCACGTAAGGCCAGCATTACACAATGACGAATACAACGTAAGGCTTTACACACTGAATAAACAGCTTTGGCAAGCCATTACAACAACTAACAGTGGTAAGGATAGCAGAGTCCATATAGGCTCTGCCTCCTACCTGCCCTCCGGAGAAGTTTGGCATGCGTACTGCAGCCCTTCTCCCCCCTCCCCCCCCCCCCCTCCCCCCCCCCCCCCTCCCCCCCCCCCCCCTTCCCCCCCCCCCCTCCCCCTCCCCGCCCCCCCCCCCTCCCTCTCCCCCCCCCCCCCTCCCCCCCCCCCTCCCCCCTCCCCTCCTCTCCCCCCCCCCCCCTTCCCTCCCCTCCCCCTACACCTCCCCCCCCCCTCTCCCCCCTCCCCCCCCCTCCCCTCCCCCCCCCCCCCCCCTCCCCCCCCCTCCCTCCCCCCCTCCCCCCCCCCCCCCCCCCCTCCCCCTCCCTCTCCTCCCTCTCCTCCCCTCCCTCTCTAGATTCCCTCCCCCTAGCATTAATCCGCTTTAATATAGTAATCCCCCTGGTCTCCCAGCCCCAACCGCATGATTTTTATTTTTAGAAAGTGCCCCAAACTTTTCTTACCTCCCCTCTTTCCTCCGCTGCACTGAATGACCGGCAGCCGCGTCCGTGATTGGCTGCCGCTCAGCCAATCACAGACGCGACTGCCGGTCCCGCCCCTCTGCTTGCATTCTCGCAAGCAGAGGGCCGGCAGCGCAGCGAAGGAAAGAGGGAGGTAATTAAAAGTTTGGGGCACTTTCTAAAAATAAAATCATGCGGTTGGCTGGGGACCAGGGAAGGCTATATTAAAAATAGAATTAAGGGTGGACATACCCTTAATACCAGTAATTCTCAATATATATAGTATCCCTGTACCAACCGGAACTACAGTATATGATTAATACCAGTAATTCTCAATATTATATATATCCCTGTACCAACCAGAACTACAGTTATGTATTAATACCAGTAATTCTCAATATATATATATCTGTTGTATTGAATTAGATCAACTGGACTTGAAATGTAGTTCTTGAAGACGTTTCGCTAGTCATCCGACTGGCTTTCTCAATTCAGAATGACTTGTACAAGAATCTGTGGCAATTATGTACCCTGGAAAATTCCAATTAGCATATCACAGCCAGGTGTTAAAGGCTATGTCCACCCTAAAATAGAATTTTATATTCTGCTCCCCCATGTCCCCCAGTCCCAACCGCATGTTTTGTTTTTTCAAAAAGCTCCCCAAACTCTTACATACCTCCCCTCGATCCTCCGCCGCACTGCCGGCCCTCTGCTTGCGAGAATGCAAGCAGAGGGGCGGGACGGCAGTCGCGTCTGTGATTGGCTGAGCGGCAGCCAATCACGGACGCGGCTGCCGGTCATTCAGTGCAGCGGGAAAGCGAAGGTAAGTAAGAGTTTGGGGAGCTTTTAAAAAAAAAAAACATGCGGTTGGGGCTGGGGACATGGGGGAGCAGAATATTAAGGGGGTTTAATGCTAGGGGGAGGATAGTAGAACGGAGGGAGAGGGAGGGGGAGGGAGGGGGGAGAAGTGCAGCACGCATGGCAGGAATCTCCGGGAGGCCAGGTAGCAGGCAGTGTCCTATATGGACCTGCTAGCCTCCTGGTGGGCAGTTTTTGGAACTTTGGGGGGGACTACAGGAGAACCAGATGGAGTTGGGATGTGAGGTAAGGATTAAACTACACCTACATGGTGGGGCCAGTAGTTGGGGGGATTTATGTTTTGGGGGTGGACATCATTACAATCTTCAAAGGTATGTCCTTTATCCTTAAGATGCAGGTACACGGCTGAGTGCATCTTAAGGATAAAGGACATACCTTTGAAGATTGTAATGTTAACATATGGCAAGAACGTGACTGGTTCAAGAGAGGTGTTAAGGAGGCCATTTATGTGAAAATAAAGAAACCAAGCCTAAATAGAGGTGGGGGGTCGACACCAACTGTCTGCCATGTACAATGCTGTTTTAACACCTTACTCTGGGCTTCCTATAACACCTCTTAGCCACTATCCAATCACACACACCCTTAATACCTGGCTGTGATATGCTAATTGGGATTTTCCAGGGTACTAATTGCCACAGATTCTTGTACAAGTCATTCTGAATTGAGAACGCAGTCGGATGACTAGCGAAGCGTCTTCAAGAACACATTTCAAGTCCAGTTGATCTAATTGAATACAACAGATATACCATGACCTGGATGAATAGACCCTCACAAGCATACAATATTATATAGTATCTCTGTACCAACCAGAACTACAGGTTATGTATTAATACCAGTAATTCTCAATATTTTTTAGTTTTAGAAACTATCCAGCCCATTTTAAAGCTATTCAATGAACTTGCCATTACCACATGTGGCTGGAAGCGTTTCACAGTTCCACCGCTCTCATATTCTTAACAGATGTATGAAATTGTATTTATTGTATCTATCTGTATAATGGCTTGCACTTATCCCCTTGTTTGTATACTGTGTATTTTGTAATGTACAGCGCTGCGTACCCAAGTGACACTTTACATAAGGGATAATATGCTACCTACTATATAATATAAGAATATTACACCACCGAGAAGTTCCATGACCATATAGGGGGCATGGAACTCAGAGGTGAAGTATCGTATATACACTGTGGGTAGTGTGTTATTTTCTATAATACATAAGGCCAGTTAAAAACCAGCACAAACACAGTCTCCCCTGCCCTTCCACTGTCTCTCCCCTCCCTGTATTAGTCATTTATATAGGAATCCCTGTTTAGTGTATCAATAGTTAATTACCGTTCCTATTGAAAAGAAATAAGACCGACATCGTTTGTCTATAATAAACAGGCTTCCTAACCCTCAGGTGTCTGACAATCTACAGACTAAAGGCTAAGGCAAAAGACGGACACATCAGGAGAAGAGATGGCGGTGTGTGATAGAGATAGGTTACACCTATTTAAAGACCATGTTATTGAACTAACACTCCCAGAATGCCTTGGTAGGAGAATGCAGCACAGGCATGCTGGGAGCTGTAGTTTAACATCTGAACTTACAAGGTTTTTCATCTCGGCTATATAGGTCCTGGGACCAGCAGCCCCACAGAGGAAGTTCACCAGTCCTGTCAGTCCCTGTCACAGCAGTGAGACAGAGAGTAACAATGTCCCCCATGGACTCTCACAGCAGAATTGGGATCAGTATAACTTACAGTTACTCCCTCCTCTCTCTAAGGAGATCACAGCACAGAACACTACGTCCAGGGGAGGGGCAGTAGGGGTCGGAGCTCTGCACGCTGATTAGCAACAAAGTGTCTATGTATCGAAAGCTGCAAACGTCTTTTTACGCTTTAAAGTCACGTTAACTCGTACCAAGGGTTAACGTACTTTAAGACATAACTAATGGTGGTTGCGACGATATGCAAAGGTTGTGCACCATCGCAAGCTATGTACCGAGCCGATAAAGGCTCTTTAAGACGTAAATAGCCTATGCTCTTTTCCAGGACCTTACACATAAGTATCCAACTAGTCTCAGGAAATTTGTCCTAGCCATTTGAAAGTTTTTCTGGAACATCCAAACTAACATACACGCATACATACATACTACATTGACTTATATATATATTAAAAACAAACTTTGCTAATACGTATAAACAGTTCATGGTTATATTTATTTAATTATGTGTCTCTTGGACAGCAGGTCACATGATAAATATGCTGTGATGTCATAATTGTTGCCATGGCAACAAAAACTTTATATAGCAGTCTTGGGGGGGAAAAATCAGTTGCATTTTTGAGCTTGGAGAGGTTAGTAGACATTTATTGTTCTCCTCCTTATAGTATTTATACTTATTGTGCAAATTATTTCATAAATGTGCTCCAATGCATCATGCATATCGCAAAGAATGTCCTTTTACATTACGCATTTAATTTAATGTTTTATGTCCACTAGATTTTTGTTGTATTTTTTTGTCCCATTCCAAAAGAACGGATGCTAAACATAATGCTCTGTACAACTATTACACATTAAATCAACGGGGCTAAATTAAATGTATCCCTATATACCTATATTAAAATTTACATTAACAGTAGGTCACATGATAATATGTTGTAATGTCATAATGGTTTCCATGGCAACAAATACTTTATATAAGCAGACTTGGTAAAAAAAAAAATCAGTTGCATTTTTGAGCTGTGAGAGGTTAGTAAGAAATGTCCTTTTACATTACACATTAATTTAATGTTTATGTCCGTTAGATTTTTTGTTTTTTTTAGCCCATTCCATAAGTTTCTATTTGTTTGCATTATTTAGCTTGGAGAGATTAGTAAGTTTTAAGGTTTATGTTCTCCTCTGTTGAAGTTTTTCAACTTATTTGCAGAATTTTTAAAAATCTCAGAGCATCAGAGGGTATTAGGACAAGACTGTCATTTTATTAACATTAATTTACCATTTTATGCCAATAGGTTTTTAATTGTATTTTTTGCCCTCTATTTCTTTTTAAAAATGGGCAGGCGATATTTATTTTTTACGTTTGTGTCCAGCATTAACATAATAATGTTATAATCATTTCCATGGTAACACACTTTTACTATTCAAGGGAGGATTTACCAATGTACACTATAACTAATTCCATCAGCAGGGCTAATTAACAGTTATCCCTTATTATCTTGTTTTCCCTATTAACAGATATACCCAATTTTTTATGTTTTGTTTTTTTTCTTAACCTACTATAGCAAGAAATACAAGAACCATGGGCTGGAAAACTTCAAAAAAGCATTCCAAAATGCATTCAAAGAATCAAAAAAAAAATTTTTCTAAATAAGGTAGACTGATTTTTTAATTGTGTTGTGTTAAGTCTTATAATGTAATCTGTGCACATTGTTATATATATATATTAATTTGCTGGCTAAGCCAAACATTACTATAAGCCACTCATATCCGACTTAGAGGCCTGAAGTCGAAACAAAGGATACACCTGTACGAATGGCTATTTCAGCTGATACTTGTGAGTGTGAATGTGTTTGCTTGGGCATCGTCATTGATCGCCACTTTAGATACATAGAATATATCTAACCATAACAGGTCTGCTACTATCTACAATCTAACTTCATGTGTCCACTAATACACTAGCGTTAATACTAGGGCCCATTACTAAAGCGTGTGTGCAATTCACACATAGTACCCTACCCAAATTAAACCATGTTTTCATAAAGCAGGCTTTCACTATCTGCACCCTATAACAAACATTATACGTTATTCAATAAAGCTCTTATCGTTTAAAATGTTGCTAATTTTTGCAACCAATCAGATTTAGCTTTCAAATGTTAAATAACATTTGATTGGTTAGCACCATTTTAACATAAGAACTTTTTTGAATCTCCCTGCTAGTGTTTATATACAGTTAGGCCCGTGTCAGGATAATGTCATTGGTTTAAACAGGCTGGTGATTCTTTGCAGTAAAAAATACATATATATTTTTTTTTTCATTCCCAGGAGCAGAATATTCCAACTGTCATTGACGTAGTAGAAAAATAACTATAGAGCAAAGATAGCAAAGCTGATTTTGTAATTGTGTGACTGACTGTGTTATGGAAAGTCATTTATTGTGATGTTGTGTTTTGATAAAATGGAAATACATTTCCTTCAGTGGATATAAATTGTCATTAAATAATAAATGTGATGCCATTTCATTACGAGCAAATTGTTTAACCAATTCCGAATGAGACTGAAATACAACCAATTCCTTGTTATTATTACTTTAGGCTCAATACAGGATCTTGAAGAGTATGAGCTCATTAGTACAGGTGCATATGGTAAGTCTACAAAGTAAGTTTTCTATGATTCTAAAAAGAATATTCACTGTTTTCTAGTTTCAAATCTTAATTGCTTTGAGAATTGAGATTTTCAGCATTCAGTTTAAAAATCAAAAGTTTCTGCCTATTTTTTAAAGGTTCAACTAGCGGATGTAGACCTGGAAGCAGCTGTAAAGGTCATCCCATTGGAAAGGGTAATATACACGTCTTCTACATATTAAAATACAAACAATGGGATTTATATTCGAACACTGTAATGTGCTAAGATCCTAAGATACATTTTGGTAAACCCAATATGGATCTTAAAGATTTTCCGATAACAACAAAAACCTTGATAGAAACAATTATATTGTTTGCAAAATTAGTGTTTTTCTAAAATTATTATTTCATAATAATACTTTATTACTTTATTACCTGCTATTAGATCACTGCTAGCTATATGTCCATTTCTTTCGAAAAATAAATCTTTCTATATCTGTCATGTAGGATAATGAAACAAACGAAAAGACTCCAGGAGATCTGCATTCTACGCAAGTTACAGCATGAATATAGTGCACTACTATGGCGCCTGCTTGCAGGAAATAGAAGACTCTGAAGAGGACAAGTATGGGTAAGAATTTTATTTAATATATCGCTATTTTCCATGTATATAGATTGTATAGTACTGATTGATCTCTCCAAATTTTGAGTTTGATTAATTATTTAGATCCTTGTGTACATAAAGCCAAAATATCTGCGTTAGCCTACACTAATTATATTGAAATTCTATTACAATATCTATTTTTTATATAAAGCATAATGAAAACAAGACTGGAAAAATGATTTTTATTACCCAATGTAGCGCCTCTCCCAACAGCCCAATATGCCCCATTCGTACAGCTTGTGAATCCCTTATGTACACGTGAATCCTTAAATATAGTCAAATCTGTTCATAATGTTCTTTTTGCTGTAGATAACGATGGAATATTGTGGCGGCGGATCCTGCTCCGCTCGACCTACTTAGAAAATACCATGAGACTTCGGCAGATATTTGCCTGAACATTGATAAGTACGTCTCACGGAAAGTTTTGAAGGTAAGAAAGAATAAACTGTATTCGTCTCACTGTAAAATCTAGAGATTGTACATCATTTGAAATGATAAATGAAAAAAAAACATTCAATGATGAAAGTGCCATTTAGATTTAATAGATTGGGACTATCCAGTCACTGTTATAAAGGAGTAATAATTCTTATTATAGAATTTGATTGCTATTGGTATTTCACCAAACTGAAAATTCCCCAAAATACCACACATTATATTTGTAAAGTAAGGCAGAAAGGTCACATTACTATTAACCCTTAATAAGGTCTATTTCCAGATAACACCCCAGCATACCAATTTGATATATATTTACAAAGGTAAATTCTATAGTTCAATATTTGTTCATCAATCTCCCCAGGACTAACTTATCTACAAGAGGCAAGAATCATCCACAAGGATATTAAAACCGAGATATCCTATTCACCGAAGATGGGCAGGTGAAAATCGGTAAGAGGAATTTATATTATTATATACATTAACTATAGATATTTTGATGAGAAGACTTCTTATCGTTAAAAATGGGGATATGTTGCCCCAATCATCAGATATTATTAACATTTGAAAGCTACATCTTAATGGTTGGGGCAAATTATCCCCATTTTTAACGATAAGAACTTTTATTGAATGACCTTGTCAATGTTTTAAAAGGGGCAGAAGCATTTATGTCTTTTCCAAACGATCTCTGATTTGGGTCTTACCTAGACATCCGACACCTACAGTGCCGCTATGAATGTCTTCACCACTTCCACCCTGTGTTGGGCAGCAGATCTCTTCATTTTTTATGATTTATAAATAATCTGCATTTATATTTTGGGGTTATGTTTTTATTTTACAAAATCAAATTATTTTGCTTTGCACTTTTTAAAGTGCTATGTTTTAGTAGTTAAACATTTCTGCCTTATGGCTTACTGACTATTTAAAGGTGAAACAGTTATTCATTAAGTACAATGTGTCATTCCAGCTGACTTTGGTTCGGCCGTACAATTAAAGAGAAAAGAAATAAAATCAAAGGCTGCAAGGGTACCGTGCGTTTTTATGGCCCAGAAATTTACGGTGCCTGCGGGGCTATAACGATGGCTAATATGGAGGTAAGATATATGTTACTAATTCTATTGCTGTTATACACTTCTGAGGAATAGTCACCAGATTCCATATAAGATTATATAGAAAACCATGAAGTTAATAGTATTCAGATGCTTCTTATGCTATTGGGAACATTGTTTTTAATTCTTTCCCTTATTTTCTATTTCCCAGTGTGACATTTGGGCATTGGGAATTACTATCTTACAAATGGCTGAAGGAGAAATACGTAAGTAAAGCAGACCCAAACAAAATAATGATCGTTACTTAGGGGTTATTATTGATTCTCTCTCCTTTTCTAAATCAATTAACTATGTTGCTAAAGCCGTCACTTTTTTCTCTGTAACATTGTTAAATCTCTTCTAACTACTCTAGCTATCCATGCTCTCATCCTATCATGCCTGGACTATTGTAACCTTCTGCTTTCTGGTCTTCCTGCTTCCTGTCTTTCTCCACATATCACAGCCAATTGTTAAGGGCGTGATTGGATAGTGGCTAAGAGGTGTTATAGGAATGCCCAGAGTAGGTGTCAAAACACATTGTACAATATGTTAACATTACAATCTTCAAAGGTATGTCCTTTATCCTTAAGATGCAGGTACACGGCTGAGTCCTGACCTGAGGAATTGGCTCTTCTGTGCTGACCATACGTTGATGCAGTTGCTGTTTGGTCTCCCCCACATACAATCAGAGCATTCTTCACTGCACGCACTCTTATAGATGTCGCTTTCTTGTGTTTTTGGTATTGGATCTTTCGGATGTACCAATTGCTGCCAGTGTTGTTCGGTTTAAAGCAGACAGGGATACGGTGTTTTTTGAAAATTCTTCTTAATTTCTCGGAGACCCCTGCTACATATGGGATGACCATGTTCTTTCTCCTGTCTTGCTTTTCTCCTTCATTGTTAGTATGTTCTTTTCTTTCCTTCTACTTCTTTTGACAAAGGCCCAGTCTGGATATCCACAAGTTTAAGGGCTTCTTCTGAGATTTTTCATTTCTTAGCCTTCGCCTCTGTGCTAGCACAGACCAAACAGCAACTGCATCAACGTATAGCCAAGCACAGAAGAGTCAATTCCGGGTCAGGACTCAGCCGTGTACCTGCATCTTAAGGATAAGAACATACCTTTAAAGATTGTAATGTTAACATATTGGCAAAGGAACGTGACTGGTTCAAGAGAGGTGTTAAGGAGGCCATTTATGTGAAAATAAAGAAACCAAGCCTAAATAGAGGTGGGGGGGTTCGACCGCAACTGTCTGCCATGTACAATGCTGTTTTGACACCTTACTCTGGGCATCCTATAACACCTCTTAGCCACTATCCATCACGTCCTTAACACTTGGCTGTGAATGCTAATTGGGATTTCCCAGGATACATAATTGCCAAAGATTCTTGTACATGTCATTGTGAATTGAGAAAGCCAGTCGGATGACTAGCGAAACATCTTCAAGAACTAAACTTCAAGTCCATTTTTATCTATTGAATACACAGATATCTCTTATACACCCCCCCCACACACTGCCTCCTCTCGCCTTAAACCTTTTTCTCTTGTGGCTCCCATCCTCGGAATTCTATTCCCTCTCTCTTCATCAAGAAACCTCAATAAACAAGTTTGAATCTAACCTCTCTCCTTTCTCTCTGAGCACAGCCCAGGATAGGACTGTTGACACTGCACCGGTTTATTACTTAAGCACTTCACCATTTCCTATGTATCCGACATAAGTAGATTGTAAGCTCTTCGGGACAAGGACCTCTTTCCTCATGTTTCAAGCACCTGTATATTTCATGATACTCATACTTATTTATGTATTATTTATTGTCCCCTTGTATGACTTTTTGTATTCTATATTGTATAGCGATGCGTCCCCAATGGAGCTATATTAATAACACTATACATACCTATATAACATACTATATCATCCTCAAGAAGAGCCAATTGCTTAACAGGACATGAAGGATAAAATTCTATGAAAAAAATCTGTATATTATATTATATATTTTATTTAGATTCTCACATATTACTGTTTTTAACCTTTAGCCTACAGCCATGTTCCCAACACAAAGTCTTATCGCTGATCTACAAGCTAAACCCACCTACCCTGGATCCTTTATATGGTGAGTCAAACCCATTTTTCTGATTCAATTCTTATGTATATTAGATATTATACTGGGAATCATTATAGTACAAGAGAAAGAATGATGGACAGATTGTCCACCATTTCCTGTGGAATGTTCTATTAAAATGGTCAAAGGCTCAATAGAAAATGCTCTTGTAATTCTCTGATGGCTGTACATCTTTAAATTCACATAAATTGTATATATAAATATTGTTTTGAAGGAATTATACAGTCCCTCACCCACTGGGTAAATCTGACAATTAGAGTTTCATTCAGAATATTTTTTTCTCCAGGTCTGAAAAATTACATACATTTTTAAAATGGTGCTTGGAAAAGGATCCCCAGAAACGAGGAACAGCAAAGGATCTACTGAACCACAATTTCATCCAGAGGAAAAAAAAATGTTAAATATGCCCAAAAACGGAAATAGCAATGTTTATTACAAGGCCAAATTTATTGAAGGTGAGAATATGGAAAGACTTGTCTCTGTATGAGAAATATATGGCACTGATAAATAACTACTGTAACATAATAGATGTATCTGGGTTTGCCCGAACCATATTATTAGGGTCACTGTAGAATATAAAGCTACCAATTATTGTGGAGGGTAAAAACCATTCTGCAGTATCCAGCTTGATGTACAAAGGCCCAAAGTGCTAACCAGGTGCCAGCAGGAAGATAATACCACTCATTAATTGGAAAAAACATTAATTACGAATTCATTTTCCTATTACAAATTTTGAATCTTAGATGAATTGGACACTTACATGTTGTATCGTATCTGTCATTCATAGTTATAAAAGGGGCCCTAGCTCGTGTTTATTCTAAAGTATTAGGATAAATATCTTAATTGGGTATTTTAGAATATTAACAATTTAGTGTGCTATGTTCTGATTACAGAAATATTTGCATCAAAAAGCAAGGGCAAACAAAGAAAAGTTAAAATCGTGGACCCTGTAAAGATCGCCAATAAGGCTGCAGTCAAGATCGCCAATGAAGACGCCATCAAGATCGCCAATGGGACATTGTCAGGAGTGCTAATGAGGACGCTGTCAAGATCGCCAATGAGGATGCTGACAAGATTGCCAGTGAGGCCGCTGTCAAGATCGCCAATGAGGACGCTGTCAAGATCGCCAATGAAAACACCGTCAAAATCGCCAATGAGGATGTTGTCAGGATTGTTAATGAGGCCGCTGTCAAGATTGCCAGTCAGGCCGCTGTCAAGATCACCAATGAGGATGCTGTCAAGATCGGCAATGAAGACACCGTCAAAATCGCCAATGGGATGTTGTCAGGATTGTAATGAGGCCGGCTGACAAGATTGCCGGTGAGGCCGCTGTCAAGATCACCAATAAGGACACTGTCAAGAATGCCAATAGGACACTGACAAGATTGCTAATGAGGACATTGTCAAAAATGCCGGTGAGGTTGCTCTCAAGATCGCCAATGAGGATGCTGTCAAGATGGCTAATGAGGATGCTGTCAAAATCGCCAAGGAGACCGTTGTCAAGAATGACAATAAGGACATTATCAAGACCGCCAATAAGGACGCCACAAGGATAATGAATTCTGAGAATTTGTCCACACTAGCAGTAGAGTAGGCATCTTTAAGGCCATGCTTGGTATCTCAAAAACCTTTTTAAAGTCCAATTTCTCATAAGGTCAACATAAAAAGTCCAACCTTATGCAAATGCCCAACATCCATAAAAAAACACCTTCCACACAGAATCCTCCAAATGTTAAAAAAAACACCTAATATAATATAAAAATTGCAGCACCTCCTCTAAAAGTCAAGAGTGTAACGTGGTTACAGCACTTCCAACTGTGTCCTGTTGGAGGGAGGACCCTGCTGGTGGAGGCCGCTGGGAGCGGGCCCTCTATCATGCAGAGTAATTGTCGCCCCCAGATAAAAAGAACCCCACCCCGAAAAGTCCAACCTCCCCAAAAGTAAAAAACCCTAAACATACACAATTACCTAATGTTAAAAAAGTTGTGTGTGTGATTAGATTGTAAGCTCTTCAGGGCAGGCCTGATGTGAATAGAAGAAATATTTGTAAAGAAGAGTTTAATTGTTATAAAAATGCTGTAATTCTTTATAATGTTAAATTATCAAATGTCTTTAATGTATTGAAAATAAATGTTTTTTGCTATATAATGTGATTTTTTGGCCGTTTCTTGCAAGATCTGCTACATATATAACTGTAACATATAAGACAGATTGGAGACTCTCTGGTAACCTAAACTTATATCAGTAACTAGCGAAGTCTGTAGCACAATTTAAATAATACAGACATAAGGGCTGGAAACAATAAAATATTTAGGCCTAGCTGACCGTTTACTGCTAGTGAGCAGTCGGCTGGGATGTAATCTGTCGGTCATAGAAAAAGTTGTTCAATCTTGCAGTCCATAGGGGATCACACAATCAGCCGTTATTTACCGCCATACCCGACGGATACAGTCTGCAACCACAACTTGCAACTTTTTTGGCCAACAGATATATGGAAATATCCGCTAGTCTGCCTAAGAGTTGCATGATGTGTACCCAGCCTTATACATAGGTTACACAGGTAAATGTAGGTTGGTTGTATAATACAACAACTGTCCTGGTTTAGAGGAAAAACCTAATTAAAAAAATCTAAAGTGTCAGTCTGGTTTCCCGATCACAGAGCTTTGTCCCGTGGGATGGTAGGCTTGTGCAGGCTAGGGTGTTCCAGGGGTCATGGGAAGGTTTAAGTGTCCTTTAATGATTAAGACAATGCAGTTATGACCATGTAATTTTCGATCAGGACAAAATGGTTAAAAACTCAATTATGAAAAATGTGCCAGTGTATGGGCGCTTATGGTGGTTATACTAATTAAATTTCATGTCATGGATGTCCTTCCATTAAAGTCAACCACCCCCTAGCTTATCTCTCATTGGCTGTATTTATAAAGAATCTCCCTCCTCCGTGCACATTACCATCTGAAGGAGGGGGAAGAGACTGCAGCAGCTGATATTTTTTTTATTATGAATATTAGCAATCAATGGGAGCATGGTGGCTCAGTGGTTAGCACTGTACCTTTCTCTTTCTACGATTGATCTGATGTGGCACAGTTCCCTTGAACTACTAGGACCATAGAGATAACGCTACAAATCTAGCGGTGCCTTGAAGGGTAAATATGAAACTGCAACAACATCTAAAAGAGGTCAAGACTAGCCTTCTAACAAAAAGACCCTTACAAACAGCACTATCACATCAAGGTCCAAAATATGCGAAACACTGTTTATTGACATCCACGTATACACACTCCACATTATCCCTTACTAACAATAAACCTCAATATGTAAAGTGCAACAACCATAAAACCACCCACATTCACAATAACTAATAAGATAAAAAGTATATAGCACTGCGGCGTCCCCAAATGCTTAATCCACAGTCCACATCATTGTAAATACTAAGTCACTTGTGATACAGCATCCATTACTCCATGTTCAGTGTGAACCCTGCATATGTAATACCTCTGGGTTCTTCCCTTGATAATTACCAAACGGAGACAGTGTTGCGATTGTATCGGGACTTACGTGAGAAGCCAGGACCCATAGGCTAGTTTAGCCGGACGGACCACACTCTTCACCCTATTTGCCGATCTTGAGAAGCGATCCGGATGATAAGGTTACTGGCTCCTCCACCACCTTTTCAACTCCATATTCAAAGTTCCACAGACTCATCACAAGATGCCGGACGGTCTCTCCCCAACTTCAAACAACCTACGCACGTTTCCCCTAAGCGCACAATTGCACAATGGCTTCTTCAGGGTCTTCTGATGTATTCCAATGTACATACAATTATTGGTAGTGGTTATGTTATGTGATGTGCACCGGTTGTGATTGATAAGTCTAAATAACATGTGCTCTCAGCACCAGAGCTTATAACACTAGTCATTCTTGGTTTCCTGTAACATCACTGGCTAGCTACAGTATACTAAAATACAGGTCTGCTGAGTCCAGGGCCACTTTTAATGAGCAGAGTGAGACATTTGTCTCAGGCGCACCTCTGGGCTAAAGGAAAGGCAGCGAGGGAAAATTAACTGCCCCTTTAAAAAAGAATTCACGTTTCCCCTCCCGCTATGAAGATTTGCAATCTAACCATCTATCAATTTGACACTCTGTATATTACAGAGGCAGGTAAGTAAAACGTAACCATCTGTGCTTATTTTACCATTACATCAATTGGTTTGAAATTATGGCCCACCTCCCCTTGGGGGATCGTTCGTCGTCACCTAATAATGATGTGGGAGTGTGTGGGCTTTTTACAAATATGACTCAGGTGCCAAAAACCCAAGAAGCGGCCCTGGTGCTGACATAGTCCATTATACTACATCCTCCCCTCCTTAATGAGAAAAGTTATATCTATTTGCATTATATATATATTACTCTTGGTTATTTACGTATGCAATATATAATTAACCCTTTTGATTCGTTCCGATACCGGACTTAACATAAACTTGGTTGTTATATAAATGTATGTAATCCTATATAGATAGATAAAATGTTCATAAACTATACATCACCAGCATCGCTCATCAGCGATTGCTCTTGGAATCATACAAGTTTAAGTCCTACTTTTGAGTGGTGTCACTCGAGCCTCCTTTCTCAGTCAATGATTGCTTTAACACCCAAATAGTTTCCAGGTACTGACGTCACTACAACACATTCACTTGTGATTAGCTTCCTAAAAACTAGATCCCTATAAATCAACCAGATCACCTTTTTAATTTTTGATCAAAATTTGATGTGTCCAATACATGGATGTACTATTGTAATATAAAACTAACATTTTTGTTTTCTTTGTCATTAATCAATTATCTTCAATCAAATTCAATCAAATCTACTACTCCTAACCATTTCCTTTTAATCATAACAGGTTTTTTTTCAGGTTTTGGGGCCGGTCACCAAGAATTAAATGCACATTCTACACAGCTAATGATTGATTAATGCAGATGCCCACTGTTGAGTACAATAGTTTCTCTCTCAACAATGTGGTTGTTTAGGATTGCCACGTAATCCATATAAAACTGGGACATGAATCGTGCAGTACCATGCAAAAAAATCCTAAATTATTTCATTTGGGTTCCTGATGAGCCAGCTAAGCACAGGGAGAAAGAATGGAAGGTGAAGTGATCAGATTTTCCAGCTTGATGAAATTAGGGAATTTAACCGAGAAGGAAAAAGCCAGGGACTATTATTGAAAACAGCGTTTTCTTGTCATGTAACAAAGAAAACCATATTTTGGCCTATACTTCCCTTTACAGAAAATTAAAGTTCATTCCTTTAATATTTTCGGTCTAGAGAAACCCTTCTAATCAAGGGAAAGCTAATGTTGCCTATAATTCCCTTTTCAGTAAAGTTCACTACTTTAGATTCTCTGTGCTATACGAAAAAGCCATGTTCTTTTTCTGTTAAAACAAATGTTATAAATTAATATGATCTCTTGTAAAAGAAGGAACATAATACATTGTTATCTGTAGAGTTCACTGTTTCCATTTTATAATAATCAGTGTTTGTACATTTACTTACACATAACCTGATGTACAACATAAAGCATAGTGATCACCGACGACAATTCTGAAAAAACAGAAACTTTTTCAACTTTTCAGGGATTATTAAACTTCAAAGTGAAAGGAAATGTTGTCCTATCCTTAGAATGCCAGGAGCTTTCACATACCCACTGCCAGACCACCCAGAAAGAACCAGCAAGAGAACGATTACCTTTCCAGCGGTGTTAAAAACGCCTTTGTAATCTGCTAACATACTGGAAATTACTGAAAGTAGCCCTCTGCTAGCAGCAAAGACCCTGGCTTTGCTTCCTAGGAAGTCATGTAATTCTGAGACATTACTGCTTTTAATCATTATAAATGAACCTTGGAATGTTATTAGGTGCACTCTGCCACATCTTTCCTACTCATGCATTTCTACCCATAAAAAAATTTAAAATTTAAATGTCTTTGTTTTTAATTTTATGACAAGTAAATGTGAAACGAATTTGCAATCTAGAGAGATAATTTTAATTGTAGTAAGTAAAAAAAATCAATCAACAATAACATATAAATCATCAAGGAAGACTATCTCAAGCAGTAAAAATTGCTTTCTGGCTTTTCCCCCAGGCAATGTCACTGGTACACACTTCTCCCTTCTCTACATAGGTGTAGATATGTATATGAATTTTAGAAGGTCGTCAGTTGCCACACAAGTATAGTTTTTTGTTAGTGTCTTTACATTGTAATGGGCCCTTATGTGCACTGGAAAAGCTAAAGAAACAATTTGTTTATCTGGATGTCCTTTGTAGACAGATAAAAGAAGAGGTGATATTAGAGGTAATGAAAATTGGACTCACTTTCTCATCTGCTTTAAACAGTAGGAGAGCACCCACAACCGCATGGCAGCTGGAGATCCACCCACAAACAAAGAGGAGAATGGCGTGGGTGCTCATCCAAATTATAGAAGCTGCTGAAGGCACGTGGTTGTAAATCAACACTTTATTGATATAATAAAATCAGAACTAATTGGAAAGAACACCAGCAGGTTGACTTTGCAACTTTCTGTACATTTGGACGAGCCCATGTTGTACTCCTCTTCATATAAAGCAGAGGTGGCATATTACCCAAATCAGATTTTCGCCTTTTCAACTATTTTCAAACTAACCCGAACCATCCCTACCCCTAGTCAGCAATATTGCCGTGGATGATCCACGGGCGATGACTAAGGAATGAAAATTCAATCTGCTTGTAAACTTTGCAAGGAATCCATATGAACAATAAGAGAGAAGGAATGTCACTGTAGTGCAATAAGATACCCAAGAATGCTAAGGATCTCTTCAAAGTACAGCTGGTGTTTATGACATGGTTGGACTAAAACATATTAGCCATTGGCTGCTGGTGTTTTGTTGGAAAACTAATCCAAAGCTGCCGCTCGAATTTCCAATAAGAGAAGAAGGAAGAGAACCTACACTACAGAAAAACTGTTTAGTTGACACACGCACACCCTGTGGGAATGTACTTAGTTAAAGGGCTTTTTTTGAGTTTTTTTATTATTTTTAATGGGAACCCTGTACACAGAAACAGTTTGTGCAGCAAAGTAGCGTATACAAGTCTCTGGATCAGATTTACTATTACCCACAGTAAATACACGCAAGGGGCAACCTGTGTTTGTAGGGGTGCCTGTCCCTTACTTTGACACTGTATTTTGCAGAAAATCAAGTTTTCAAAAAACCCATAACACCTCCTCCTGTTTATAGTTAATACTTTAAACAGTGTATTAAAGTTCACAGATTTAGCATATTATTGTCTGTTTTCCTCAAAAGTAAAAGATGGGTAAGGTTTGGGGGTGTGGCCTGTGTTTTGGTGGGATTAAATGGTCACTATATCTTTCAAACAACGTTTACATTATCTGAAAGTATCACTGTCTGCACACCTATAAGTTCTGCACGCCTCACATGGACACTGCTTTCTGCTTTCCATTCCATCTACCCCCTTCTTTATTTTCCTTACTGATTCTATAATTGGTTGCAGAAAGTGGCGCGACAGGCACGCTAAAGATCCTGATAAGAGGTCAGGGATAGGAACATATAATTTCTTGCTTCGGATAGTGGACAGGTCTTTTCCCTAAAATGTCTGTGAATTTCCATAATGACTTTTCTCAGGGATCTACAGCTGCGATTGTATTATACAGGTAACAATTTTTGAAATTAGATTTTTTTTAAATTAAAGTAAAGATACCCTTTAATTGCGCCGGGATGCCAATCCCGGACAAGTCTGTATTCTTTAAATTATTTCAAAATTGATCCTAATGGCATAATGGTGATAATTTGAAAAAGATAAACCAGGGACACCCAAGATTAATGTAGAAAGAAACACCACACAGACCATTATACTGTGATCATTGAAGAAAGGAGAGCCGCATATGTGAAAGTTAAAGGGGCATATTATGCCTTATCTGAAAATTTGTTATAACACATAGGACCTCCAACGAACCACAAAAAAACCCTTTTTTCAGATGCTCTTAAACATCTTACCGTAACACTATCCCCCTCCATTTTAAAAGTAGCCACCTCTCCTCTGGCTGTAGCATTTGCAAGCTTAATTATGACTTCACAGAACCACAGTAGAAGCAGCGTCCTCTAGATATGGCCATTAATTATGCCATTGATATTATCATATAGTCATAGTAAACTAGTAGAGAGGGTCAAGATTTAAAGTTTTTAAAATAGAACAAAACACAGTTACATTTAGAATCTTTATCTTTTTCTAGAACAGAAGATAGAAGAAACTCTGTGCCATAGAGACAGTGATCTGGGGTCACGGGGTGTGGCCTTTTGATGCCTATTGGTTTTAAGTTTCGGGGCAACAACATGAAACCTTCTTAAATAAGCGAATCTATTACTTACTGTACTAAATGGCAACTTACAAGAGACTCAATACAATGTTGGGTGTTCTGTGGGAGACAAAAGCTTTCATATTGGATTTTAAAAATGTACCGTTAGTTCTTCTTAGGCCATGAATATTCTTAAGGTTAATGGTTTAATATGGTAAACGAGAATTTGAAAAATGGAATCAGATGGTTTGATATGAATCTGTCGGGTAGCAATCTACAATTCCAAAAGAGCTACTGGACCGCATAAAGGTTACAGGTTCGCTCTCGACTGCTGTCAAATTGAAAGATGCAGGAGCCCAAAACCCTTTTCAATTTGACATTACGATTCTAGGTCTTTGCCACGTTTTACTACAACAAACATTATCTGCTTACTTACCTTCCAATACGTTAATGAAAAAAATTGCTTAATATCTGCTCAACACTTATAAATTCGCTATGTTGTCCAGGTGCCTTTAAGCTTGAAAACTAGCACCTTTGCCTGCCTTTGACACATATGACTGTGTTTTAAAGGCTTCTTTCTTGTTGTGCTAGAAAATGATGGGTGTTTCCATAAAATCTGTTTTAAAATGATTTCATCCCAAGGTTCATAAGGTAATCTCACCATAACCTGCTTTCCACATATGCAGCACATTCCTGGTATTATTAAATAAGGCAGACAGAACGCAAAACTATTAAGCGATTCCCTTTGTTTGTTTGTCAATGGAAATTGGCCCCGTACCAACCAGACCTACAGTATATGTATTAATACCAGTAATTCAAAATATTATATAGTATCCTAGAACCTACCAGAACTACAGTATATGTATTAATTCCAGTTATTTTAATTATATAGTATCCCTGTACCAACCAGAACTACAGTATATGTATTAATACCAGTAATTCTCATTATATACTATCCCCGTACCAACCAGAACTACAGTATATGTATTAATATGTTAACATTACAATCTTCAAAGGTATGTCCTTTATCCTTAAGATGCACTCAGCCGTGTACCTGCATCTTAAGGATAAAGGACATACCTTTGAAGATTGTAATGCATGTCCACCCCAAAACTATAATCCCCCCAACTACTGGCCCCACCATGTAGTGTGTTTAATCCTACCTCACATCCCAACTCCATCTGGTTCTCCGTAGTCCCCCCCAAGTTCCAAAAACTGCCCACCAGGAGGCTAGCAGGTCCATATAGGACACTGCCTGCTACCTGGCCTCCCGGAGATTCCTGCCATGCGTGCTGCAGCCCTTCTCCCCCCTCCCTCCCCCTCCCTCTCCCTCCCGTTCTACTATCCCTCCCCCTAGCATTAAACCCCCTTAATATTCTGCTCCCCCATGTCCCCCAGCCCCAACACGCATGTTTTTTTTTTTAAAAGCTCCCCAAACTCTTACTTACCTCTCCGCTTTCCTCCGCTGCACTGAATGACCGGCAGCCGCGTCCGTGATTGGCTGCCGCTCAGCCAATCACAGACGCGACTGCCGGTCCCGCCCCTCTGCTTGCATTCTCGCAAGCAGAGGGCGGCAGTGCGGCGGGAGGATCGAGGGGAGGAGTAAGAGTTTGGGGAGCTTTTTGAAAAAACAAAACATGCGGTTGGGACTGGGGACATGGGGGAGCGAATATTAAAATTCTATTTTAGGGGTGGACATAGCCTTTAACACCTGGCTGTGATATGCTAATTGGAATTTTCCAGGGTACATAATTGCCACAGATTCTTGTACAAGTCATTCTGAATTGAGAAAGCCAGTCGGATGACTAGCGAAACGTCTTCAAGAACACATTTCAAGTCCAGTTGATCTAATTCAATACAACAGAATATATAATATTGAGAATTACTGGTATTAATACATATACTGTAGTCTGGTTGGTACAGGGATACTATATAATATTGAGAATTACTGGTATTAATACATATACTGTAGTTCCGGTTGGTACAGAGGATACTATATAATATTGAGAATTACTGGTATTAAGGGTATGTCCACCCTAATTCTATTTTTTAATATAGCCTTCCCCCTGGTCCCCCAGCCCCAACCGCATGATTTTTTTTTTAGAAAGGTGCCCAAATTTTACTTACCTCCCCTCTTTCCTTCGCTGCGCTGCCGGCCCTCTGCTTGCGAGAATGCAAGCAGAGGGGCGGGACCGGCAGTCGCGTCTGTGATTGGCTGAGCGGCAGCCAATCACGGACGCGGCTGCCGGTCATTCAGTGCAGCGGAGGAAAGAGGGGAGGTAAGTAAAAGTTTGGGGCACTTTCTAAAAATAAAAATCATGCGGTTGGGGCTGGGAGACCAGGGGGATTACTATATTAAAGGGGATTAATGCTAGGGGGAGGGAATCTAGAGGGAGGGGAGAGGGGAGGGGAGGGGGGGGAGGAGGGGGAGAAGGGCTGCAGTACGATGCCAAACTTCTCCCGGAGGCCAGGTAGGAGGCAGAGTCCTATATGGACTCTGCTATCCTCCTGGTGGGCAGTTTTGGGACTTGGGGGGGGACTACAGGAGAACCATATGGAGCTGGGATGTGAGGTAAGGATTACACTACACTACATGATGGGGCCAGTAGTTGGGGGGATTATAGTTTTGGGGGTGGACATGCCCTTAATACATATTACTGTAGTTCCGGTTGGTACAGGGATACTATATAATATTGAGAATTACTGGTATTAATACATATACTGTAGTTCTGGTTGGTACAGGGATACTATATAATATTAAGAATTACTGGTATTAATACATATACTGTGTTCTGGTTGGTACAGGGATACTATATAATATTGAGAATTACTGGTATTAATACATATACTGTAGTTCTGGTTGGTAAGGGATACTATATAATTGAGAATTACTGGTATTAATACATATACTGTAGTTCTGGTTGGTACTGGGATACTATATAATTTGAGAATTACTGGTATATACATTACTACTTAGTTCTGGTCTGGTAGAGGGATACTATATAATATTGAGAATTACTGGTATTAATACATATACTGTAGTTCTGGTTGGTAGAGTGATACTATATAATATTGAGAATTACTGGTATTAATACATATACTGTAGTTGTTCTGGTTGGTACTGGGATACTATATAATAATGAGAATTACAGGATTAATACATATACTGTAGTTCTGGTTGGTACAGGGATACTATATAATATTGAGAATTACTGGTATTAATACATATACTGTAGTTCCGGTTGGTACAGGGATACTATATAATATTGAGAATTACTGGTATTAATACATATAATGTAGTTCCGGTTGGTACAGGGATTTTATATATATTGAGAATTACTGGTATTAATACATTACTGTAGTTCTGGTTGTACAGGGATATATAATATTGAGAATTCAATTAATACATATACTGTAGTCCGGTTGGTACAGGGATACTATATAATATTGAGAATACATTAATACATATACTGTAGTTCTGGTTGGTACAGGGATACTATATAATATTGAGAATTACTGGTATTAATACATAACCTGTAGTTCTGGTTGGTACAGGGATACTTATTATATTGAGATTACTGGTATATTAATACATATACTGTAGATCTGGTTGGTACAGGGATATTTTCCGATTGTCGTTTGGAGTCGGAAGGAATTGTCCCCCTTTTTTAGCAGTTTTTTTGCCTTCCTCTGGATAACTGTTAGGTAGGGTTAAAAAAAAAAAAAAAAAAAAGTGAATAAATTGGACTTGATAGACCTATGTCTTTATTCAACCAATTACTATGTTAAGTGCAGCATGCCTTGAAACCTTAGCAATGAGATCCCTGCCCCAAAGAGCTTAGGTTGTATTAAGGGGGGGCGCCAGACGGTAGTCCTGTGCTCAGTGCCACAGTTCCTCCAGTTACGATCCTGCAGATCAAATATAGTATCAGCACCAGCCCCCACGACAAAGCCCCAACACACATAAGCCTTACTTGTGTCTGTATGCTGTGCTTTCTGTCCGTGCATTTAGTATGTTAGTGTTATATAATGATACACGCACAATATATACAAGCACACACTGAAGATACTGAAAGACAGTAAGTGTAGGTGGGGAATTTGATTTGAAGCAGGCCAAGGCAGCAGTATTCAACAGCATATTGTGTGTGCCCAGGGAGTGTTTGGAGGGGGGTGCTAGGTGCCAGTAACAAATCTTACACAGGGCGCTATAATCCTGCCGGCCCCGGGTGGGACAACATACAGATACAAGGGGGTGGGGAAAAAGTGCTTGAGATGGCAACAATCATTTGTTGTGCTGGTGCTCAGAAAGGTAGGATAACAGTCTAGATTTTAAAGTATTAATGGATGTCACCTGGTGAAGCAAGAGAGGGAGAGAGTTCCATAGGTAGGGAGCAGCAAGAGAGAATGTTTTAAGAAGGAGGAGAAAGCATTGTTCTTTGGGGTTTGTGGAGAAGATTTCCTTATGAAGAACGTAGAGCATGGCTAGGAACATAAGAGACCAGAGAGAGGATAAGTAGGGAGGTACAATGAGTGAAGGGATTTAAAGGTTAAAAGCAGGGTATTAAATATGATTCTTTGTTTGATGGGAAGCCCTTCCTATGGACTGCAGTATCGGGGTGTGGGTTCGCTATTGGAAGTGAGTGTTATGATCCGAGCTGCCAAGTTTAAAATAGACTGGAGAAGAGAGAGATAACAGGCCGGGAGACCAAGTAGCAGAATGTTGCAGTAGTCAAGACGGGAGATTAAATGGGCCTGTATGGCATTTTAGTAGTGGAGTGAGAGAGAAAATTTTGATCAGTGAGTTTGAATAGGTCAGGTTTGATTAGAAAGGTTGTGGGTTTGTTGAATTTTGGATGCAGGTTTGGGTCAGATCTGTACAAAAACTGGGCAACGCCGGGTACTCTGCTAGTATATGAAAAAATTTCTTTAGGCTATTTATTTAGGCTACACCACATTTAGAGCATTCAGCCATACAGATGCATTTAAAGGGCTGTCCATCCCCAACTTATATTTTTAAGTAAATGTATCCCTTAAGGATATGTACACTAAAAAACTAACTTAATGTTATTAGTAAGCTGTGGCTCTAATCTGAAGTGTGATCATTTTTTTTTGGACTTTCCCTTCCTACCCCCTACCTTTGCTTTGTTTCTTGCTGGCTTCCTCCTCCATAGTAGAGATGGACTAGAACTCAAACTCGAACCCGAGTTCAAATGGACTTGGACTTCTCGAACTGTCCTGGACCCGGATTTTCGATATTTTCCGGACTTTCGATAATTATCGAATGTTCGCACGCGGCGTGCGAATATGTGAGTAAAATGTCTATTATACCAATACGCGAGTATCGAATGCAAGTAAAATGTCTATTAACCTATACGCGAGTAAATATCAAAACCACGAGTAAAATGTCTATTATACCAATACGCGAGTAAATATGGAATTCTCAAATCTGTGAGCGATATGGGATAATTATCGAACTCGAAAGCTCGAAAGTAACGCGCGTGAGAGTAAAATCGATTTTCGAAAGTCTGGATATTCGAACATGTTCCCCAGACCATTTCCCAGGTCCCACAGCCATTTACATTAAGTTACCATTGATATTTTAATTGTTTTCATTAAAATTTTTCGAACTATTTGACCATGACTTTAATGGGTCCGAACTTTTGAAAGTTTCGCCATCTCCAACTCCATAGTACCGTGGCTTCTAAGACTGCCCCCACAAGATGTGGTTTGTTCATTCAATAGGCTGGTCGAAGAATTAAATGCTGCTTGTGGCGCGTGCGAGACGAGTGGGCACGCGCCACAAGCAGCATCTACATTCTTCGACCACCCTATTTGGTTGCATATATATTAATACTATTATTACCTTGGAACATATATCAATACAATCAAAGTGTATGGCCAGCATTACACCCTGACAAAACAGCGTATGGCCAGCATTACACCCTGGCAAAACAGGGTATGGCCACATTACACCCTGACTAAACAGCTTATGGCAGCATTACACCCTGACCAAACAGTGTATGGCCAGCATTACACACTGACTTAACAACGTAAGGCCAGCATTACATATACTAACTAAACAGCGAATGGCCAGCATTGCACCACTAATGAAACAACATAAGGCCAGCATTGCACACTGATAAAACAGCAAATGGCCAGCATTACACACTGACAAACAACCTAAGGCCAGCATTGCACACTGAATAAACAGCGAATGGCCAGCATTACACACTGACAAAACAACGTAAGGCAGCATTACACACTGAATAAACAGTGAATGGCCGCATTACACACTGACAAAGTGTATCACCAGCATTACATATGACTAAACAGCGAATGGCCAGCATTTTACACTGACTAAACAACATAAGGCCAGCATTACACACTGGCGAAACAATGTAAGGCCAGCATTACACACTGACAAAACAACGTAACACCAGCATTACACCACTGAATATACAGCGAATGGCCAACATTACACACTGACGAAACAACGTAAGGACAGCATTGCACACTGACTAAACAGTGAATGGCCAGCATTACACACTGACGACTAAAACAGTGTATCGCCAGCATCACAACTGACTAAACAGCGTATGGCCAGCATTGCAAACTGAATAAACAGCATATATCCAGCATTGCACAATAAACAGTGCATGGCCATCTTACACACTGATTAAACAGCGTATGTCCGAAGTTACACCACTGACTTAAACAGACGATACAAAAAATAAAAAAAAAAATCGAAGCAAGAGTAAATAGAAATAAAGGGTAAATTGGTACGGGCTGTTTTAATCAAGTTTTTTTTATTTTGATTCTGTGCCGATAACACTGATAAGCTATGCCGCATTACACACACTACTAAACAGCGTATGGCCAGCATTACACACGACTAAACAACGTATGGCCAGCATTACACACGACCTAAAACAGTCTATTGCCAGCATACACACTGACTAAACAGGTATGGCCAGCATTACACATTGACTACAAACAGTTTTATGGCCAGCATTACACATGAGATGGATTAAATCATATGGCCAGCAGGGCCAATATTTAGGGCCCCCACTTTTTGGCACATATACATGATAGCTAAGTTTGTTATGCTTCTGAGCTCGCCCCCAAAAGTTTCTGGGCCTAGCGTCCTATGGCTTGTGGATAAACCTGCTCTGATAATTAAACACTGACTAAACAGCGTATGGCCAGCATTACACATGACTAAACACGTATGGCCAGCATTACAAGACTAAACAATATGGCAGATTACACACTAGATAAACAGCGTATGGCCAGCATTACACTGACTAACAAGTATGGCCAGCATTACACGACTGACTAAACAGCTATGGCCGCATTACACACTGACTAAACACGTATGGACGCATACAAACCACTAAACAACAGTATGGCCAGCATTACACACGACTAAACAGCTATGGCCAGCATTACAACTGACTAAACAGCTATGGCCAGCATTACACACTGACTAAACAGTCTATTGCCAGCTACACACTGACTAAACAGGGTATGGCCAGCATAACACACTGACTAAACATTGTATGGCTAGCATTACACCTTGACTAAACAGCGTACGGCCAGCATTACACACTGACTAAACAGCGTCATGGCCGCATTACACACTGACTAAACAGTCTATGGCCAGAGTTACACATTGACAAACAACGTATGGCCAGCATTACACACCGACTAAATAGTCGATGCCAGCATACACACAGTGTATGGCCAGCATTAACACACTGATCAAACCGCTTATGGCACGCATTACACTGACAAACAGGTATGGCAGCATTACACACTGACTAAACAGCGTATGGCAGTATTACACCACTGACTAACAGCGTATGGCCGCATTACACATGATAAACACGTATATGGCCAGCTTACACATGACTAAACAGCGTATGGCAACATTACATATGACTAAACACGTATGGTAGCATTACACACTGACTAAACAGCGTATGGCCGCATTACACACTGACTAAACAGTCTATGGCCTGCATTACACACTGACTAAACAGTCTATGGCCAGCATTACACCACTGACTAAACAATGTCTGGTCAGCATTGCACACGACTAAACAGTCTATGGCCAGCATTACACACTGACTAAACAATGTCTGTCAGCATTGCACACTGACTAAACAGTCTATGGCCAGCATTACACACTGACTAAAACACGTATGGACCAGCATTACAAACGACTAAACAACGTATGCCAGCATTATACATTGACTAAACAGTGTATGGCCAGCATTACACACTGACTAAACATGTATGGCTAGCATTACACATGACTAAACACGTAGCCAGCACACACTGATTAAACAGCGTATGGCCAGCATACACACTGACAAACAGTGTATGGCCAGCATTAACAAGACTAAACATGTATGGCCAGCATTAACACTGACTAAACAGTCTTGACCAGCATTACCACACTGACGAAACAACGTAAGGCCAGCATTATACACTAAATAAACAGCTTACGGCCAGCATTAACATTGACTTAACAATGTAAGGCCTGCATTACACACGAATAAAGAGCGAATGGCCAGCATTACACACTGACGAACACAACCTAAGGCCAGCATTACAAACTGAATAAACAGTCTATGGCCAGCATTACTCACTGACTAAACAGCGTATGGCCAGCATTGCACACTAACTAAACAGCCATGGCCAGCATTACACACCGAATAAACAGTCTATGGCCACATACTCAAGACTAAACAGTGTATGGCCAGCATTACTACACTGACTAAACAGTATATGGCTAGAATTAACACTGACTAAACACACACTTATGGCGAACATTGCCACTAACTAAAACAGTCTATGGCCAGCATTACACACTGACTAAACAAGTATGGCAAGCATTACACACTGAGAAACAGCGTATGGCCAGCATTACACACTGACTAAACAACGTATGGCCAGCATTACACCCTGACTAAACAGCGTATGGCCAGCATTACACCCCAGACTAAACATGTATGGCACGCATTACACATAGACTAACAACGTAAGGCCAGCATTACACACTGATTAAATAACATGTGGCCAGCATACATACTACTAAATAGCGAATGGCCAGCATTACACACTGACGAAACAAGAAAGGCCAGCATTACACACTGAATAAGAGAATGGCCAGCATTACACTGACGAAACAACCTAAGGCCAGCATTATACACTGAATAAAACAGCTAGGCCAGCATTACACCCTGAAAACAGCATAGGCCAGCATTACACACTGACGAAACAATGTAGGCCAGCATTATACACTGAATAACAGCTTATGGCCAGCATTACTCACTGACTAAACAACGTAAGGCCCGCATTACACACTGACTAAACAACATATGGCCAGCATTACCACTGACTAAACAGTCTATGGCAGCATTCCACACTGACAAAAACAACGTATGGCAAGCATTACACACTGACTAACAAGCGTATGGCCAGCATTACACCCTGGCTAAACAGTGTATGGCCAGCATTAATTATACATTGACTAACAAGTAAGGCCAGCTTTACACTGATAAAAAAAGGTGGCTAGCATTACTACTGACTAAACAGTGAACGGCCAGCAATTACACAACTGACGAAACAACGTAAGGCCACATTACAATGATAAAGAGTGATGCAAGCATTACACACTGATATAAACAAGTTCTGGCCAGCATTACACACTGACTAAACAGCGTATGGCCAGCATTGCACACTGACTAAAAGACAATGGCCAGCATTCACACTGACTAACAACGTATGGCCAGCATTACACACTGACTAACAACGTATGGCCACATTACACACGACGAAACAACGTAAGGCCAGCATTACACACTGAATAAACAGCTTATGGCCAGCATTAAACACGATGAAACAACCTAAGGCCAGCATTACACACTGAATAAAAGCGAATGGCCTGCATACACACTGACAACAATTAAGGCCAGCATTACACCATGATAAAAGCCTTATGGCCAGCATTACCACTGACAAACGCGTATGGCCAGCATTACCGACTGTAAACAGTGTATGGCCACATACCACTGACTAACACTTATGGCCAGCATTACACACTGACTAAACAGTGTATGGCCAGCATTACACACTGACTAACAGTCTATGGCAAGCATTACACACGACTAACAACATCTGTCCAGCATTACCCCACCGACTAAACGACATATGGCCAGCATTACACACCCGACTAAACAGTATATGGCCAGCATTACACACTGATGAAAACAACCAGGCCAGCATTACACTGAATAAAGAGCGAATGGCCTGCATTACACACTGACGAATCAACTGTAAGGCCAGCATAACATGAATAAACAGCTATGGCCAGCATTACTACACTGACTAAACAGAGTATATGGCCAGCATTGCACACTGACTAAACAGTCCATGGACAGCATTACACACTGACTAAACATTATGGGCCAGCATACTCACTGACTAAACAGTATATGGCCAGCATTACCACTAACTAAACAATTGGCAACATTCCACACTGACTAAAATACGTATGGACAGCATTGCACCCTGACTAAAAGCGTATGGCCAGCATTACACCCTGACGACTAAACGTGTATAGCCAACATTATACATGACTTAACAACGTAAGGCCACTTTAACTGATAAATAAAATGTGGCTAGCATTACATACTGACTAAAAGTGAAGGGCCAGCATTACACACTGACGAACAACGTAAGGCCAGCAGACACAGAATAAAGAGCGAATGGCCGCATTACCACATGACAAGAAAACAATGTAAGGCCAGCATTACACTCTGATAAAACCAATGGCCAGCATTACACACTGACTAAACAGCGTATGGCCAGCATTGCACACTGAACTAAACAGCAATGGCAAGCCATTACCACGAACTAAACAACTATGGCCAGCATTACAAACTGACGAAACAACATAAGGCCAGCATTACAAACTGAATAAACAGCTTATGGCCAGCATTACTCACTGACTAAACAGCGAATGGCCAGCAATGCGCACTGACTAAACAGTCCATGGCCAGCATTACACACTGACTAAACAGTGTATGGCCAGCATTACTCACTGACTAAACAGTATATGGCCAGCATTACACACTAACTAAACAACTTACGGACAGCATTCCACACTGACTAAACAGTCTATGGCCAGCATTACACACTGACTAAACAGCGTATGGCCAGCATTGCACCCTGACTAAACAGCGTATGGCCAGCATTATAGCCTCACTAAACAGTGTATGGCCAGCATTATACATTGACTTAACAACGTAAGGCCAGCTTTACACTGATTAAATAACATGTGGCTAGCATTGCATACTGACTAAACAGTGAACGGCCGGCATTACACACTGACGAAACAACATAACGCCAGCATTACACACTGAATAAAGAGTGAATGGCCAGCATTACACATTGAAGTAACCATGTAAGGCCAGCATTACACACTGACTAAACAGCAAATGGCCAGCATTACACACTGACTAAACAAAGTATGGCCAGCATTACACACTGACTAAACAACGTATGGCCAGCATTACACACTGACGAAACAACGTAAGGCCAGCATTACTCACTGAATAAAGAGTGAATGGCCAGCATTACACACTGAAGAAACCATGTAAGGCCAGCATTACACACTGAATAAACAGCTTATGGCCAGCATTACACACTGACTAAACAGCGTATGGCCAGCATTGCACACTGTAAACAGCAAATGGCCAGCATCACCACTGATGAACAACGTATGGCCAGCATTACACACTGACTAAACAAGGTATGGCCAGCATTAACACACTGACAACAACGTAAGGCCAGCATTACAAACTGAATAAACAGCTTATGGCCAGCATTACACACATGACGAAACACGTAAGGCCAGCATTACACTCTAAATAAAGAAGTTAATGGCCAGCATCACACTGACGAATCAACGTAAGGCCAGCATTATACACGGAATAAACAGCTTATGGCCAGCATTACTCACTGACTAAACAGCGTATGACAATCATAAATACAAACAATAAGTATATATCATGATATAACAGGTGCTTGAACATGAGAAAGAGGTCCTTGTCCCGAAGAGCTTACAATCTACTTATGTCGGATACATAGGAAATGGTGGAAGTGCTTAAGTAAAACCGTGCAGTGTCAACAGTCCTATCCTGGGCTGTGCTCAGAGAGAAAGGATGAGAGGTTAGATTCAAACTTGTTTATTGAGTTTCTTGATGAGAGAGAGGGGAATAGAATTCCAGAGATGGGAGCCACAAAGAAAAAGGTTTAAGGCGAGAGGAGCAGTGTGAGTGGGGGGTCTGTATAAGAGATATCGTTGTATTCATTAGATAAACGGACTTGAAGTTTAGTCTTGAAGATGTTTCGCTAGTCATCCGACGGGCTTTCTCAATTCACAATGACATGTACAAGAATCTTTGGCATTATTATCCTGGGAATCCCTTAGCATTCACAGCCAAGTGTTAAGGACTGTGATGGATATGTGGCTAAGAGGTGTTATAGGAAGCCCAGAGTAAGGTGTCAAAACAGCATTGTACATGGCAGACATTTTGGCGTCGAACCCCCCCACCTCTATTTGGCTTTTCTTTTCTTTTTTTCACATAAATGGCCTCCTTACACCTCTCTTGAACCAGTCCACGTTCCTTTGCCAATATGTTAACATTACAATCTTTAAAGGTATGTTCTTTATCCTTAAGATCAGGTACACGGCTGAGTCCTGACCCGAGAAATTGACTCTTCTGTGGTGGCTATACGTTGATGCCGTTGCTGTTTGGTCTGTGCTGCACAGAGGCGAAGGCTAAAGAAATGAACCTCTCAGAGAAGCCCTTAAAACTTGGGATACCAGACTGGGCCTTTGTCAAAAGAAGTAGAAGGAAGAAAGAACATACTAACAATGAGGAGAAAAGCAAGACAGAGAAAGAACATGGTCATCCCATATGTACAGGGGTCTCCGAGAAATTAAGAAGAATTTTCAAAAAACACCGTATCCCTGTCTGCTTTAAACCGAACAACACACTGAGGCAGCAATTGGTAACATCCGAAAGATCCATACCAAAACACAAGAAAAGCGACATAATATAAGCAGTGCAGTGCAGTGAAGAATGCTCTGATTTGTATGTGGGGAGACCAAACAGCAACTGCATCAACGTATGGTCCAGCACAGAAGAGCCAATTCCTCAGGTCAGGACTCAGCCTTGTACCTGCATCTTAAGGATAAAGACATACCTTTGAGTGGAATGTTAACATATTGTACAATGCTGGTTTTGAACACTCTTACTCTGGGCATTCCTATAACACCTCTTAGCCACTATCCAATCACCCCTTAACACTTGGCTGTGATATTTGGAGAAAGACAGGAAGCAGGAAGACCAGAAAGCGAAGGTTACAATAGTCCAGGCATGATAGGATGAGAGCATGGATAAGCATAGTAGTTTAAGAGATTTTAACAATGTTACAGAGAAAATGACAGGCTTTAGCACATAGTTAATGTGATTTAGAAAAGGAGAGGAAGCAATAATAACCCCTAGTACATCATTATTGTTGTGGGTCCTGCTTTACTTACTATTTCTCCTTCAGCCATTTGTAAGATAGTAATTCCCAATGCCCAAATGTCAACACTGGAAAATAAACATAAGGAAGAATTAAAAACAATGTTCCCAATGGCATAAAAGCATCTGAATACATAAACTGTCATGGTTTTTCTATATATAATCTTATATGGAATCTGGTGACTATTCCTCAGAAGTGTATAACAGCAATAGAATTAGTAACATATATCTTACCTCCATATTGTAGCCATCGTTATAACCCCGCAGGCACCCGTAAATTTCTGGTGCCATAAAACGCACGGTACCCTTGCAGCCTTTGATTTTATCTTCTTTCTCTTTTAATTGTACGGCCGAACCAAAGTCAGCTGGAATGACACATTGTACTTAATGAATAACTGTTTCAATCCTTTAAATAGTCAGTAAGCCATAAGGGCAGAAATGTTTAACTACTAAAACATAGCACTTTAAAAAGTGCAAAGCAAAATAATTTGATTTTGTAAATAAACATTACCCCCCAAAATATAATGCAGATTATTTATAAATCATCAAAAATGAAGAAGATCTGCTGCCCAACACAGGGTGGAAGTGGTGAAGACCATTCATAGCGGCACTGTAGGGTGTCGGAATGTCTAGGTAAGACCCAAATCGAGATCGTTTGAAAGACATAAATGCTTCTGCCCCTTTTTAAAACATTGACAGGTCATTCAATAAAAGTTCTTATCGTTAAAAATGGGGATATTTTGCCCCACCCCATTAAGATGTTAGCTTTTCAAATGTTATATATCTGATGAGTGGGGCAACATTATCCCCATTTTTACGATAGAAGTCTTCTCATCAAATATCTATAGTTTAATGTAATATAATAATAATTCCTCTTACCGATTTTCACCTGCCCATCTTCGGTGATAGGATATTCTCGGTTTTTAATATCCTTGTGATGATTCTTGCCTCTTTGTAGATAAGTTAGTCCCTGGGGAGATTGATGAACAATATTGAACTATAGAATTTTACCTTTGTAAAATATATCAAATGGTAAGCTGGGGTGTTATCTGGAAATAGACCTTATTAAGGGTTAATAGTATGTACCTTTCTGCCTTTACTTTACAAATATAATGTGTGGTATTTTGGGGAATTTTCAGGTTTGGTGAAATACCAATGCATCCAAATTCTATAAGAATTATTACTCATTTATAACAGTGACTGGATAGTCCCAATCTATTAAATCTAAATGGCCACTTTCATTCATTGAATGTTTTTGCTTTTCATTTATATTCAAATGATTGTACAATCTCTAGATTTTACAGTGAGACGAATACAGTTTATTCTTTCTTACCTCTCAAACTTTCCGTGAGACGTACTTATCCAATGTTCAGGCAAATATCTGCCTGAATTCTCATGGTATTTTCTAAGTAGGTCGAGCAGGGATCCGCCGCCACAATATTTCCATCGTATCTACAGCAAAAGAACATTATGAACAGATTTGACTATATTTAAGGATTCAACGGTGTACATTAAGGATTCACAAGCTGTACGAATGGGGCATATTGGGCTTGTTGGGAGAGGCGCTACATTTGGGTAATAAAATCATTTTTCCAGTCTTGTTTTCATTATGCTTTTATATAAAAAATAGCATATTGTAATAGAATTTCAATATAATTAGTGTAGGCTAACGCAGATATTTTTGCTTTTATGTACACTAAGGCTAATAATTAATCAACTCAAAATTTGGAAGAGATCAATCAGTACTATACATCTATATACATGGAAATAGCGATATATTAATAAATATCTACCCATAACTTGTCCCTTCAGAGTCTTCTATTCCTGCAAGCAGGACGCCATAGTAGTGCACTATATTTCATGCTGTAACTTGCGTAGAATGCAGATCTCCTGGAGTCTTTTTCGTTTGTTTTTCATTATCCTACATGACAGCTATAGAAAGATTTATTTTTCGAAGAAATGGACATATAGCTAGCATTGATCTCTAGCAGGTATAAATAAAGTATTATTATGAAATAATAATTTTTAGAAAACCACTAATTTTGCAACAATATATTGTTTCTATCAAGTTTTTTGTTTTATCGGAAAATCTTTATAGATCCATATTGGGTTTACCAAAAATGTATCTTAGGATCTTAGCACATTACAGTGTTCGAATATAAATACCATTGTTTGTATTTTAATATGTAGAAGACGTATATTACCCTTTCCAATGGATGACCTTTACAGCTGCTTCCAGGTCTACATCCGCTAGTTGAACCTTTAAAAAATAGGCAGAATACTTTTGATTTTTAAACTGAATGCTGAAAATCTCAATTCCTCAAAGCAATTAAGATTTGAAACTAGAAAAACAGTGAATATTCTTTTTAGAATCATAGAAACTTACTTTGTAGACTTTACCATATGCACCTTACTAATGAGCTCATACTCTTCAAGATCCTGTATCTGAGCCATAAGTATAATAACAGGAATTGGTTGTATTTCAGTCTCATTCGAATTGGTTAACAATTTGCTCGTAATGAAATGGCAATCCATTAATTATTTAATACAATTTATATCCACTGAGGAATGTATTTCCATTTTATCAAAACAAACATCACAATAAATGACTTTCCATAACAGTCAGTCACACAATTACAAATCAGCTTTGCTATCTTTGCTCTATAGTTATATTTTCTACTTACGTCAATGACAGTTGGAATATTCTGCTCCTGGAATGAAAAAAAAAATATATATGTTATTTTTTACTGCAAAGAATCACCAGCCTGTTTAAACCAATGACATTATCCTGACACGGGCCTAACTGTATATAAACACTAGCAGGGAGATTCAATAAAGTTCTTATCGTTTAAAATGGTGCTACCAATCAAATGTTATTTAACATTTGAAAGCTAATTCTGATTGGTTGCAAAATTAGCAACATTTTAAACGATAAAGCTTTATTGAATAACGTATAATGTTTGTTATAGGTGCAGATAGTGAAAGCCTTGCTTATAAAACATGTTTTAATTTTGGGTAGGGTACTATTGTGTGAATTGCACACACAGCTTTAGTATGGGCCTACTGTATATTAACGCTATGTGTATTAGGACACACTGAAGTTAGATTGTAGATAGTAGCAGACCTGTTATGTTAGAATATATTCTATGTATCTAAAGTGGCGAATCAATGAACGATGCCCAAGCAAACACATTCACACTCACAGTATCAGCTGAAATAGCCCATCGTACAGGATGTATCCTTTGTTTCGACTTCAGGCCTCTAAGTCTGATATGAGTGGCTTATAGTAATGTTTTGGCTTAGCCAGCAAATTAATATATTAGATAACAATGTGCACAGATTACATTATAAGACTTAACACAAACACAATTAAAAAATCAGTCTTACCTTATTTAGAAAAAATTTTTTTGATGTCTTTGAATGCATTTTGGAATGCTTTTTTGAAGCTTTTCCACCCATGGTTCGTGTATTTCTTGCTATAGGTCAGGTTAATAAAAAAAAACAAACATAAAAATTGGGTATATCTGTTTTAATAGGGAAAAAACAAGATAATAAGGATAACTGTTAATTAGCCCTGCTGATGGAATTAGTTATAGTTGTACATTGGTAAATCCTCCCTTGAATAGTAAAAGTGTGTTACCATGGAAATGATTATAACATTATTATAGTGTAATGCTGGACACAAACGTAAAAAAATAAATATCGCCTGCCCATTTTTAAAAAGAAATAGAGGGCAAAAATACAATTTAAAAACCTTATTGGCATAAAATGGTAATTAAATGTTTAATATAAATGACAGTCTTGTCCTAATACCCTCTGATGCTCTGAGATTTTAAAAAATTCTGCAAAATAAGTTGAAAAACTTCAACAGAGGAGAACATAAACCTTAAAATCTTACTATCTCTCCAAGCTAAATATGCAACAAATAGAAACTTATGGAATTGGCTAAAAAACAAAAAAAATCTAACGGACATAAAACATTAATTAAATGTGTAATGTAAAAGGACATTTCTTACTAACCTCTCCAAGCTCAAAATGCAACTGATTTTTTTTTACCAAGTCTGCTTATATAAAGTATTTGTTGCCAGGAAACCATTATGACATTACAACATATTTATCATGTGACCTACTGTTAAATGTAAATTTTAATATAGATATAGGGAATACATTTAAATTTAGCCCCGTTGATTTAATGTGTATAGTTGTACAGAGCATTATGTTTTAGCATCCGTTCCTTTGGAATGGGCTAAAAAATCACTAAAAAATCTAGTGGACATAAAACATTAAAAAAATTAAATGCGTAATGTAAAGGACATTCTTGTGCTGATATGCTATGATGCTTGAGCACATTTATAAATATTTTGCACAATAATATAATACTATAATGGAGGAGAACATAAAATTGTCTTACTAACCTCTCCAAGCTCAAAAATGCAACTGTTTTTCCCCCCCAAGACTCGTGTATAAAGTTTTTTTTGCCATGGCAACAATTATGACATCCAGCAACCGCATATTTATCATGTGACCTGCTGTCCAGAGACACATAATTAAATAAATATAACCATGAACTGTTTATAACGTATTAGCAAAGTTTGTTTTTAATATATATAAGTCAATGTATGTATGTATGTATGCGTGTATGTATGTGTATGTTCCTAGAAAACTTTCAAATGGCTAGGACAAATTTCCTGAGACTAGTTGGATAACTTATGTGTAAGGTCCTGGAAAAGAGCATAGGCTATTTACGTCTTAAGAGAGCCTTTATCGGCTCGGTACATAGCTTGCGATGGTTGCACCAACCTTTGCATATCGTCGCAACCACCATTAGTTATGTCTTAATCACGTTAACCCTTGGTACGAGTTAACGTGACTTTAAAGCGTAAAAAGACGTTTGCAGCTTTCGATACATAGCACCTTTTGTTGCTAATCAGCGTGCAGAGCTCCGACCCCTACTGCCCCTCCCCTGGACTTGTAGCTGTTCTGTGCTGTGATCTCCTTAGAGAGCAGGAGGGAGTAACTGTAAGTTATACTGATCCCAATTCTGCTTGTGAGAGTCCATGGGGACATTGTTACTCTCTGTCTCACTGCTGTGTACAGGGAACTGACAGGGACTGGTGAACTTCCCTCTGTGGGGCTGCTGGTCCCAGGACCTATATAGCCGAGATGAAAACCTTTGTAAGTTCAATGTTAACCTACAGCTCCCCGCATGCTTGGCGGCATTCTCCTACCAAGGCATTCGGGGAGTTGGTAGTTTCCAATAACATGGTCTTTAATAGGTGTAACCTATTCTCTATCACACACCCGCATCTCTTCTCCTGATGTGCCGTCTTTTTGCCTTAGCCTTTAGTCTGTAGCATTGTCAGACACCTGAGGTTAAGGACGCCCTGTTTATTATAGACAAACGATGTTCGGGGTCCTTATTCTCTTTTTCAATAGGAACGGTAATTAACTATTGATACACTAACAGGGATTCCTATATAAATGACTAATACAGGAGGGGAGAGACAGTGGAAGGGCAGGGGAGACTGTGTTTGTGCTGGTTTTTTTAACTGGCCTTATGTATTATAGAAATAACACACTACCCACAGTGTAATATACAGATTTACTTCACCTCTGAGTTCCATGCCCCCTATATGGTCATGGAACTTCTCGGTGGTGTAATATTCTTATATTATACTGTAGGTAGCATATTATCCCTTATGAAGTGTCACTTGGGTACGCAGCGCTGTACATTACAAAATATACACAGTATACAAACAAGGGATAAGTGCAAGCCATTATACAGATAGATAACAATAAATACATTTCATACATCTGTTAAGAATATGAGAGCGGTGGAACTGTGAAACTGTCTTCCAGCACATGTGGTATGGCAAGTTCATTGAATAGCTTTAAAATGGGCTGGATAAGTTTCTAAAACTAAAAATATTGAGAATTACTGGTATTAATACATAACCTGTAGTTCTGGTTGGTACAGAGATACTATATAATATTGATATGCTTGTGAGGTTCTCATTCATCCAGGTCATGGTATATCTGTTGTATTCAATTAGATCAACTGGACTTGAAATGTATTGTCTTGAAGACGCTTCGCTAGTCATCCGACTGGCTTTCCCTCAATTCAGAATGACTTGTACAAGAATCTGTGGCAATTATTTACCCTGAAATCCCAATTAGCATATCACACGCCAGGTATTAAGGTGTGATTGGATAGTGGCTAAGAGGTGTTATAGGAACGCCCATAGGAGGTGTTAACAGCATTGTACTGGCAGACAGTTGGTGTCGAACCCCCCCACCTCTATTTAGGCTTGGTTTCTTTATTTTATTTCACATAAATGGCCTCCTTAACACCCTCTCTTGAACCAGTCACTTCCTTCTTCGCCAAATGTTTTAACATTACAATCTTCAAAGGTATGTCCTTTATCCTTAAGATGCACTCAGCCGTGTACCTGCATCTTAAGGATAAAGGACATACCTTTGAAGATTGTAATGCATGTCCACCCCCAAAACTATAATCCCCCCAACTACTGGCCCCACCATGTAGTGTAGTTTAAATCCTTACCTCACATCCCAACTCCATCTGGTTCTCCTGAGTCCCCCCCCAAAGTTCCAAAAACTGCCCACCAGGAGGCTAGCAGGTCCATATAGGAACACTGCCTGCTACCTGGCCTCCCGGAAGATTCCTGCCATGCGTGCTGCAGCCCTTCTCCCCCCTCCCTCCCCCTCCTCTCCCTCCCGTTCTACTCACCTCCCCCTAGCATTAAACCCCCTTAATATTCTGCTCCCCCATGTCCCCCCAGCCCCAACCGCAATGTTTTTTTTTTTTTAAAAGCTCCCCAAACTCTTACTTACCTCTCCGCTTTCCTCCGCTGCCTGAATGACCGCGCAGCCGCGTCCGTGATTGGCTGCCGCTCAGCCAATCACAGACGCGACTGCCGGTCCCGCCCCTCTGCTTGCATTCTCGCAAGCAGAGGGGCAGTGCGGCGGAGGATCGAGGGAAGGTATGTAAGAGTTTGGGGAGCTTTTTTGAAAAAAAACACATGCGGTTGGGACTGGGGACATGGGGAGCAGAATATTAAATTCTATTTTAGGGGTGGACATAGCCTTTAACAACCTGCTGTGATATGCTAATTGGAATTTTCCAGGGTACATAATTGCACAGATTCTTGTACAAGTCATTCTGAATTGGAAAGCCAGTCGGATGACTAGCGAAACGTCTTCAAGAACTACATTTCAAGTCCAGTTGATCTAATTCAATACAACAGATATATATAATATTGAGAATTACTGGTATTAATACATATACTGTAGTTCTGGTTGGTACAGGGATACTATATAATATTGAGAATTACTGGTATTAATACATATAACTGTAGTTCCGGTTGGTACAGGGATACTATATAATATTGAAGAATTACTGGTATTAAAGGGTATGTCCACCCTTAATTCTATTTTTTATATAGCCTTCCCCCTGGTCCCCCAGCCCCAACCGCATGATTTTTATTTTTAGAAAGTGCCCCAAACTTTTACTTACCTCCCCTCTTTCTTCGCTGCGCTGCCGGCCCTCTGCTTGCGAGAATGCAAGCAAGGGGCGGGACCGGCAGTCGCGTCTGTGATTGGCTGAGCGGCAGCCAATCACGGACGCGGTTGCCGGTCATTCAGTGCAGCGAGGAAAGAGGGGAGGTAAGTAAAAGTTTGGGGCACTTTCTAAAAATAAAATCATGCGGTTGGGGCTGGGAGACCAGGGGGATACTATATTAAAGCGGATTAATGCTAGGGGAGGGAATCTAGAAGGGAGGGAGAGGGAGGGAGAGGGAGGGGGAGGGAGGGGAGAAGGGCTGCAGTACGCATGCCAAACTTCTCCCCGGAGGCCAGGTGAGGCAGAGTCCTATATGGACTCTGCTATCCTCCTGGTGGGCAGTTTTTTGGGACTTTGGGGGGGGACTACAGGAGACCATATTGGAGCTGGGATGTGAGGTGGATTACACTACACTACATGATGGGGGCCAGTAGTTGGGGGGATTATAGTTTTGGGGGTGGACATGCCCTTTAATACATATACTGTAGTTCCGGTTGGTACAGGGATACTATATAATATTGAGAATTAACTGGTATTAATACATATACTGTATTTCTGGTTGGTACAGGGATACTATATAATATTTAAGAATTACTGGTATTAATACATATACTGTATTTCTGGTTGGTACAGGGATACTATATAATATTGAGAATTACTGGTATTAATACATACTGTAGTTCTGGTTGGTAGAGGGATACTATATAATATTGAGAAATTACTGGTATTAATACATATACTGTAGTTCTGGTTGGTACTGGGATACTATATAATATTGAGAATACTGGTATTAATCATATACTGTAGTTCTGGTCGGTAGAGGATACTATAAATATTGAAATTACTGGTATTAATACATATACTGTAGTTCTGGTTGGTAGAGTGATACTATATAATATTGAGAATTACTGGTATTAATACATATACTGTAGTTTCTGGTTGGTACTGGGATACTATATAATATGAGAATTACAGGTATTAATACATATACTGTAGTTCTGGTTGGTACAGGGATAACTATATATATTGAGATTACTGGTATTAATACATATACTGTAGTTCCGGTTGGTACAGGGATACTAATAATCATGAGAATTACTGGTATTAATACATATAATGTAGTTCCGGTTGGTACAGGGATTTATATTATATTGAGAATTACTGGTATAATACATATACTGTAGTTCTGGTTGGTACAGGGATACTATATAATATTGAGAATACATTAATACATATACTGTAGTTCCGGTTTGGTACAGGGATACTATATAATATTGAGAATTACATTAATACAATACTGTTAGTTCTGTGTTGGACAGGGATATTATATAATATTGAGATTTACTGGTATTAATACATAACCTGTATTTTCTGGTTGGTACAGGGATACTATATTATATTGAGAATTACTGGTATTAATACATATACTGTAGATCTGGTTGGTACGGGATATTTTCCCGATTGTCGTTTGGAGTCAGGAAGGAATTGTCCCCCTTTTTTTAGCAGTTTTTTTGCCTTCCTCTGGATCAATGTTAGGTAGGGTTTAAAAAAAAAAAAAAAAAAAAGTGAATAAATTGGACTTGATGACCTATGTCCTTTATTCAACCAATTACTATGTTAAGTGCAGCATGCCTTGAAACCTTAGCAATGAGATCCCTGCCCCAAAGAGCTTAGGTTGTATTAACGGTGGGGCGCCAGACGGTAGTCCTGTCGCATCAGTGCCACAGTTCCTCCAGTTTACGATCCTGCAGATCAAATATATTATCACACACCAGCCCACAGACAAAGCCCCAACACACTAAGCCTTACTTGTGTCTGTATGCTGTGCTTTTCTGTCTGTGCATTTAGTATGTTACGTTGTTATATAATGATACACGCACAATATATACAAGCACACACTGAAGATACTGAAAGACAGTAATTGTAGGTGGGGAATTTGATTTGAAGCAGGCCAAGCAAGCAGTATTCAACACATATTGTGTGTCCCAGGGAGTGTTTTTGGAGGGGGGTGCTAGGTGCCAGTAACAATCTTACACAGGGCGCTATTAATCCTGCCGGCCCCGGGTGGGACAACATACAATAACAAGGGGGGTGGGTAAAAGTGTCTTGAGATGGCTAACAATCATTTGTTGTGCTGGTGCTCAGAAAGGTAGGATAACAGTCTAGATTTTTAAAGTATTAATGGATGTCACCCTGGTGAAGCAAGAGAGGGAGAGAGTTCCATAGGTAGGGAGCAGCCAGAGATAATGTTTTAAGAAGGGAGAAAGCATTGTTCTTTGGGGTTTGTGGAGAAATTTCCTTATGAAGAACGTAGACATGGCTAGGAACATAAGAGACCAAGAGAGAGGATAAGTAGGGAGGTACAATAGAGTGAAGGGATTTAAAGGTTAAAAGCAGGGTATTAAATATGATTCTTTGTTTGATGGGAAGCCCTTCCTATGGACTGCAGTATCGGGGTTGTGGGTTCGCTATTGGAAGTAGAGTTATGATCCAGCTGCCAGTTTAAAATAGACTGGAGAAGAGAGAGATAACAGGCCGGGAGACCAAGTAGCAGAATGTTGCAGTAGTCAAGACGGGAGATTAAATGGGCCTGTATGAGCATTTTAGTAGTGGAGTGAGAAGAAAATGTTTGATCAGTGGAGTTTGAATAGGTCAGGTTTGATTAGAAAGGTTGTGGTTTGTTGATTTTGGATGCAGGTTTGGGTCAATCTGTACAAAAACTGGGCAACGCCGGGTACTCTGCTAGTATATGAAAAAATTTCTTTAGGCTATTTATTTAGGCTACACCACATTTAGAGCATTCAGCCATACAGCATGCATTTAAAGGGCATGTCCATCCCCAACTTAATTTTTAAGTAAATGTATCCCTTAAGGATTGTCACTAAAAAACTAACTTAATGTTATTAGTAGCTGTGGCTCTAATCTGAATGTGTGATCATTTTTTTTTGGCTATTCCCCTTCCTACCCCCTACCTTTGCTTTTGTTTTCTTGCTTGGCTTCCTCCTCCATATGAGATGGACTAGAACTCAAACTCGAACCCGAGTTCAAATGGACTTGGACTTCTCGAACTGTCCTGGACCCGGATTTTCTGGATATTTTCCGGACTTTCGATATTATCGAATGTTCGCACGCGCGTGGCGAATATGTGAGTAAAATGTCTATTATACCATAACGCGAGTATCGAATGCAAGTAAAATGTCTATTATAACCTATACGCGAGTAAATATCAAAACCACGAGTAAAATGTCTATTATACCAATACTCGAGGTAAATATGGAATTCTCAAATCTGTGAGACGTATATGGGATAATTATCGAACTCGAAAGCTCGAAGTAACGCGCGTGAGAGTAAAATCGAGTTTTCCGAAAGTCCTGGATAGTCTCGAACATGTTCCCCAGACCATTTCCCAGGTCCCACAGCCCATTTACATTTAAGTTACCATTGATATTTTTAATTGTATTTCATTAAAATTTTTCGAACTATTTGACCATTGGACTTTAATGGGTCCCAACTTTTGAAAGTTTCGCCATCTCCAACTCCATAGTACCGTGGCTTCTAAGACTTGCCCCCCAAGAGTGGTTTGTTCATTCAATAGCTGGTCGAAGAATGTAAATGCTGCTTGTGGCGCGTGCGAGACGAGTGGGCACGCGCCACACAGCATCTACATTCTTCGACCACCCTATTTGGTTGCATATATATTAATACTATTATTACCTTGGAACATATATCAATACAAATCAAAGTGTATGGCCAGCATTACACCCTGACAAAACAGCGTATGGCCAGCATTACACCCTGGCAAAACAGGGTATGGCCAGCATTACACCCCTGACTAAACAGCTTATGGCCAGCATTACAACCCTGACCAAACAGTGTATGGCCAGCATTACACACTGACTTAACAACGTAAGGCCAGCATTACATACTACTAAACAGCGAATGGCCACATTGCACACTAATGAAACAACATAAGGCCAGCATTGCACACTGAATAACAGCAATGGCCAGCATTACACCACTGACAAACAACCTAAGGCCAGCATTGCACACTGAATAAAACAGCGAATGGCCATTTACACACTGACAAAACAAAACGTAAGGCCAGCATTACACCACTGAATAAACAGTGATGCCACTTACAACACTGAAAAAGTGTATCACCAGCATTACATACTGACTAAACAGCGAATGGCCAGCATTTTACACTGACTAAACAACATAAGGCCAGCATTACACACCTGGCGAAACAATGTAAGGCCAGCATTAACACTGACAAAACAACGTAACACCAGCATTACACACTGAATATACAGCGAATGGCCACATTACACACTGACGAAACAACGTAGGACAGCATTGCACACTGACTAAACAGTGAATGGCCAGCATTACACACTGACTGACTAAACAGTGTATCGCAGCATCACACACACTACAAACAGCGTATGGCCAGCATTGCAAACGATAAACAGCATATATCCAGCTTGCACAATAAACAGTGCATGGCCATCATTACACACTGATTAAACACGTATGTCCAGAATTACACACTGACTAACAGCGTATAGCCAGCATTCACACTGATTAAACAGCCTATGGCCAGCATTACACACTGACTAAACAGCGTATGGCCAGCATTACACACCGACTAAACAACATATGGCCAGCATTACACACCGACTAAACAGTCTATTGCCAGCCTTAACACTGACTAAACAGTGTAATGGCACAGCATTACACCATTGACTAAACAGTTTATGGCCACATTACACACATAGAGATGGATTAAGATCATATGGGGCCCAGGCAGGGCATCATTTAGGGCCCCCCTTTTTGCTACATAACTGTAGACTGGTTTTTGTTCGTACTGCTTCTGAAGCTCGGCCCCCAAAAGTTTCCGGGCCCTAGCGGGTGCCTAGGGTTGGCTTGTGGATAATCCTGCTCTGATAATTTACACACTGACTAAACAGCGTATGGCCAGCATTACACACTGACTAAACAGCGTATGGCCAGCATTACACACTGACTAAACAGCGTATGGCCAGCATTACACACTGACTAAACAGCGTATGGCCAGCATTACACACTGACTAACAGCGTATGGCCAGCATACACACTGACTAACAGCATATGGCCAGCATTACACACTGACTAAACACGTATGGACAGCATTACACACACCACTAAACAACATATGGCCAGCATTACACACCGACTAAACAGCAATTGGCCAGCATTACATACTGACTAAACACATATGGCCAGCATTACACACCCCTACTAAACCAAGCATCAAACACAAACACTCTGCCACACAACACCACAACACACACACACAACACAACAAGCACAAACAAAACACACGCCAAAAATAAACAGTCATGGCCAGCATACACACATACACAAACAAGCACACAACAAACACAACAAACAACACTAACTAAACATGTCTATTGCCAGCATACACACTTACTAAACGATGGTGCCAGCATTACACACTGACTAAACATTGTATGGCTAGCATTAACACATTGACTAAAGCGTAGGCCATCATTACACACTGATTAAACACGTATGGCCAGCATTACACACTGACTAAACAGCGTATGGCCAGCATTACACACTGACTAAACAACGTATGCCAGTATTACAACACGACTAAACGCGTATGGCCAGCATATACACACAGTCGTATGGCCAGCATTACACTGACTAACAGCTGTATGGCAGCATTACACACTGACTAAACAAGTATGAGCAAGCATTACCCACTGACTAAACAGCTATGGCGTATTACCACTGACTAAACGTAGGCAGCATTACCCTGACTAACACGTATGGCAGCATTACACACTGACTAAACAGCGTATGGCCATCATTACCATTGACTAAACAGCTATGGCCAGCATTACACACTGACTAACAGCGTATGGCCAGCATTACACACTGACTAAACATGCGTATGGCCGCATTCACACTGACTAACATGTATGGCAGCATTACACACTGACTAAACATGTCTGGCAGCAATTCACACTGACTAAACAGTCGTATGCCACCATTACACACTGACTAAACAATGTCTGGTCAGCATTGCACACTGACTAAACAGTCTATGGCCAGCATTACCCATTGCTAAACAACGTATGGACAGCATTACAACGACTTAAACAACGTAGGCCAGCATTATAACATTACTAAACGTTTATTGGCCAGCATTACCCACTGACTAACATGTAGGCTAGCTTACACATTGACTAAACAGCGTACGGCCAGCATTACCACACTGATAAACAGCGTATGGCCACCATTACACACTGACTAAACAGTGTATGGCCAGCCATTACCATACTAAACAGTGTATGGCCAGCATTACACACTGACCACAAACAGTCATGCCAGCATTACCACTGACGAAACAACGTATGGCCAGCATTACACTAAACTAAACAGCTTATGGCCAGCATTACACATCTGACTTAATCACAATGTAAGGCTAGCATTACACAACTCGAATAAAGAGGACGAATGGCCAGCATTACACACTGACGAAACACACTAAGGGCCAAGCATTACAAACTGACTTAAACATCGTATGGCCAGATCTCTCACTGACTAAACACGTATGGCCAGCATTGCACACTAACTAACAGCCATGGTATGGCCAGCATTACACACTGAATAAAACGTCTAATGGCCACATTACACTCCACTGACTAAAACTGTAGGCCAGCATTACCACTGATGCAACATATGGCTAGAATTACACACTGACTAAACAACTTATGGCGAACATTGCACACTACTAAACAGTCAATGGCCAGCATTTACACACTGAACTAAACAACGTAAGGCAGCATTACACCACTGACTAAACAGCGTATGGCCAGCATTACCACACTGACTAAACAAGTATGGCCAGCATTACACCCGGACTAACACTTATGGCCACATTACACCCATGCTAACCATGTATGGCAACATTACACATACTTACAACGTAAGGCCCAGCTTTACAACTGATTAAATAACATGTGGCCAGCATTCATACTGACTAAAAGCGAATCGGCCAGCATTACACACGACGAAACAATAAAGGCCAGCATTACAACACTGATAAAGGTAATGGCCACATTGCAACAACGTCGACGAAACACTAAGGCCAGGCATTCATACACTGAATAAACACGCTTATGGCCAGCATTACACACTGACTAAACACTAGGCCAGCATTACAACACTGACGAAACAATTGTAAGGCCAGCATTAACACTGAATAAACAGCTTATGGCCAGCATTACTCACTGACTAAACAACGTAAGGCCAGCATTACAACACACTGACTAAACACATTATGGCCAGCATTACACACTGACTAAACAGTCTATGGCAAGCATTCCACACTGACTAAACAACTATGGCAAGCATTACACACTGACTAAAAACGTATGGTCCAGCATTACACACTGGACTAACAGTGCTATGGCCAGCATTAAACCGACTTAAAAGTAGGAGCACTTAACTATTATACATGGCCAGCATTACACATGACTACACAGTAACGCCAGCATTACACATGCCGAAACAACAACGTGGCCACATTACACACTGAAAAAGTGATGTCAAAGCATTACACACTGAATAAACAGCTTATGGCCACATTACACCACTGCTAAACAGCGTAATGGCCAGCATTGCACACTGACTAAACAATGGCCCAGCATTACTCACTGACTAAACACGTATGGCCAGCATTACACACTGACTAAACAACGTATGATGGCCACATTACACACACTGACTAAAACAACGTAGGCCAGCATTACACACTGAACTAAACAGCTTAGGCCAGCAGTTACACACTGATTAACAACCTAAATGAAGGCCCAGCATTACACACTGAATAAAAGCGAATGGCCAGCATTACACACTGACGAATCAATGTAGGCCACATTACATTGAATAAACATCTTAGGCCAGCCTTACTCCACTGACTAACAGCGTATGGGCACAATTACCCACTGAACTAAACAGTGTCAACATTACACGGCACGTCTAGGCAGCATACACACTGACTAAACAGGTATGGCCAGCATTACACCACTGAACTAACAGCTATGGGCACAGCATTACACCTGACTAACAACAATGCCAGCATACACCGACTAACACATATGGCCAGCATTACACACCGACTAAACATATATGGCCAGCATACACCTGATAAACACAACCTAATGCCAGCATTGACCACTGAATAAACGAATGGGCCGCATACACACTACCAATCCATGTAGGCCAGCATTACCATTGATAACACTTATGGCCAGCATCTCACTGACTAAACCAGCGTATGGCCAGCATTGCACACTGACTAAACAGTCCATGGACAGCATTACACACTGACTAAACAGTGTATGGCCACATTACTCACTGACTAAACAGTATATGGCCAGCATTACCACACTAACTAAACACACTTATGGCCAAGCATTCCACACTGACTAAAAATCACGTACCTTGCAAAGCATTGCACCCTGACTAAAAACGTATGGCCAGCATTAACACCCTGACTAACCGTGTAATATCCAAGCATTATACCATTGACTTAACAACGTAAGGCCATGCTTTACACTGATTAAGAAAATGTGGCTCAGCATTACATCTGACTAAACATGAACGGGCCAGCATTACACACACTGACAAACAACGTAAGGCCACGCATTACCACCTGAATACAAGCGAATGCCAGCATTACACATTGAGACACCAGGTAAGGCCCACATTACCTCGATAAACCGCAATGGCCAGCATTACAACACTGAACTACAACGCGTATGGCCAGCAATTCACACTACCTAAAGCAAATGGCCAGCATTACACACGATAAACAAGTATGGCCAGCATTACACTGCTAAACAACGTATGGCCACATTACACTGACAAACACAAGGCCAGCATTACAAACTGATAAACAGCTTATGGCCAGCATTACTCACTGACTAAACAGCGAATGGCAGCATGCCACTGACTAAACAGTCCCATGGCCAGCATTACACACTGACTAAACAGTGTATGGCCAGCATTACTCACTGACTAAACAGTATATGGCCACCTTATACACACTAACTAACACACTTACGGACACGCATTCCACACTGACTAAACATCTATGGCCAGCATACACCCTGACTAAACACTTATGGCCAGCATTGCACACCTGACTAAACCGTATGGCCAGCATTATAGCCTACTAAACAGTGTATGGCCACATTATACATTGACTTAACAACGTAAGGCCAGCTTTACACTGATTAAATACATGTGGCTAGCATTGACATACTGACTAAACAGTGACGGGCCGGCATTACACACTGACGAAACAACATAAGCCAGCATTACACACTGAATAAAGATGCATGGCCACATTACACATTGAAGAACCATGTAAGGCCAGCATTACACACTGACTAAACAGCAAATGTGCCAGCATTACACACTGACTAAACAAGTAATGGCCACATTACACCTGACTAACAACGTATGGCCAGCATTACACACTGCCGAACAACGTAAGGCCAGCATTACTCACATTGAATAAAGATGAATGCCAGCATTACACACTGAAGAACCCATGTAAGGCCAGCATTACAACACTGATAAACACTTATGGCCAGCATTACACACTGACTAAACAGCGTATGGCCAGCATTGCACACTGACTAAACAGCAATGGCCAGCATCACACACTGAAACACGTATGGCCAGCATTACACACTGACTAAACAAGGTATCAGCATTACACACTGACGAAACAACGTAAGGCCAGCATTACAAACTGAATAAACAGCTTATGGCCAGCATTACACACTGACAAACAAACGTAAGGCCAGCATTACACTCTATAAAGAGTGATGGCCAGCATCACATGACGAACAACGTAAGGCCAGCATATAACACGGAATAAACAGCTTATGGCCAGCATTACCACTGACTAAACAGCGTTGGCCAGCATTGCACCTACTAAACAGTCCATGGACAGCATTACCCACTGACTAAACATGTATGGCCAGCATTACCACTGACTAAACAGTATATGGCCAGCATTACACACTAACTAAACAACTTATGGCCAAGCTTCCACACTGACTAAAATACTTATGGCAAGCATGCACCCTGACTAAAAAGAACGTATGGCCAGCATTACACCTGACTAAAAACCGTGTATAATGCCAGCTTATACATGACTTAACAACGTAAGGCAGCTTTACACTATACTAAAATGTGCTAGCCATTACATACTGACTAAACAGTGAGGCCAGCATACACACTGACGAAATAAGGCCAGCATTACAACACTAGAATCAAGACAGTATGGCCAGCATACACACTGAAAAACCTGTAGGCCAGCATTACATCTCTGAATAAACAGTCCAATGGCCAGCATTACAACACTGACTAACAGCGTTATGCCACGCATTGCACACTGATTCTGACTAAAACAGCAATGGCCAGCATTACAACACTGACTAACAACGTATGCCAGCAATTACACCTGACTAAACAACGTATGCCAGCATTACAAACTGCGAAACAACCAAAAACTAAGGCCGCATTACACAACTGAATACAACAGCTTATGGCCAGCATTACTCCTGACTAAACAGCGAATGGCCAGATTCACACTGACTAAACATGCCGATGCCACATCATTACACACTGACTAAACATGTATGGCCAGCATTACCACTGACTAAACAGTACTATGGCCAGCATTACCACAATACTAAACAACTTACGGACAAGCATTCCACACTGACTAAACATCTATGGCCAGCATTACCACACTGACTAAACAGTCGTATGGCCAGCATTGCACCCTGAGCTAAACACGTATGGCCAGCATTATAGCCTCACTAACAAGTGTATGGCCAGCATTATACATGACTTAACAACGTAAGGCCAGCTTTACACTGATAATAACATGTGGCTAGCATTCATACTGACTAAACAGTGAACGCCAGCATTACACAACTGACAGAAGAACATAAACGCCAGCATTACCACTGAATAAAACGAGGAATGGCCAGCATTACACATTGAAGTAAAAACCTGTAAGGCCAGCATTACCCACTGACTAACATCAATGGCCAGCATTACACACTGACTAAACAAAGTATGGCCAGCATTACACACTGACTAAACAACCTATTGGCCAGCATTACACACTGACGAAACAACGTAGTGCCAGCATACTCACTGACAAAAGAGTGAATGGCCAGCTTACACACTGAAAGAAACCAGTAAGGCCAGCATTACACACGACAATAACAGCTATGGCCAGCATTACACACTGAAAACACGTATGGCCAGCATTGCACACTGACTAAACAGCAAATGGCCAGCATCACACACTGACTGGAACAACGTAATGGCCAGCATTACACACTGACTAACAAGTATGGCCAGCATTACACACTGACGAAACAACTAATGGCCAGCATTACAACTGAATCAAACAGCTTATGGCCAGTCATTAACCCACTGACGAAACAACGGTAAGGCCACACATTAACCTCTAAATACGAGTGATGTCCAGCATCACACTGACGAACAACGTAAAAAAGGCCCCCAGCATTTCTACACTGAATAAACAGCTTAGGGCCACATTACTACACTGACTAAACAGCGTATGGCCACATTGCACACTGCTACAACAGTCCATGACAGCATTACACACTGACTAAACATGTTGGCCAGCATTACTCACTGACTGAAACAGTATCCTGGTGGGCAGTTTTTGGGACTTTGGGGGGGGACTACAGGAGAACCATATGGAGCTGGGATGTGAGGTAAGGATTACACTACACTACATGATGGGGCCAGTAGTTGGGGGGATTATAGTTTTGGGGGTGGACATGCCCTTTAATACATATACTGTAGTTCCGGTTGGTACAGGGATACTATATAATATTGAGAATTACTGGTATTAATACATATACTGTAGTTCTGGTTGGTACAGGGATACTATATAATATTAAGAATTACTGGTATTAATACATATACTGTAGTTCTGGTTGGTACAGGGATACTATATAATATTGAGAATTACTGGTATTAATACATATACTGTAGTTCTGGTTGGTAGAGGGATACTATATAATATTGAGAATTACTGGTATTAATACATATACTGTAGTTCTGGTTGGTACTGGGATACTATATAATATTGAGAATTACTGGTATTAATACATATACTGTAGTTCTGGTCGGTAGAGGGATACTATATAATATTGAGAATTACTGGTATTAATACATATACTGTAGTTCTGGTTGGTAGAGTGATACTATATAATATTGAGAATTACTGGTATTAATACATATACTGTAGTTCTGGTTGGTACTGGGATACTATATAATAATGAGAATTACAGGTATTAATACATATACTGTAGTTCTGGTTGGTACAGGGATACTATATAATATTGAGAATTACTGGTATTAATACATATACTGTAGTTCCGGTTGGTACAGGGATACTATATAATATTGAGAATTACTGGTATTAATACATATAATGTAGTTCCGGTTGGTACAGGGATTTTATATTATATTGAGAATTACTGGTATTAATACATATACTGTAGTTCTGGTTGGTACAGGGATACTATATAATATTGAGAATTACATTAATACATATACTGTAGTTCCGGTTGGTACAGGGATACTATATAATATTGAGAATTACATTAATACATATACTGTAGTTCTGGTTGGTACAGGGATACTATATAATATTGAGAATTACTGGTATTAATACATAACCTGTAGTTCTGGTTGGTACAGGGATACTATATTATATTGAGAATTACTGGTATTAATACATATACTGTAGATCTGGTTGGTACAGGGATATTTTCCGATTGTCGTTTGGAGTCAGGAAGGAATTGTCCCCCTTTTTTTAGCAGTTTTTTTGCCTTCCTCTGGATCAACTGTTAGGTAGGGTTTAAAAAAAAAAAAAAAAAAAAAGTGAATAAATTGGACTTGATAGACCTATGTCTTTATTCAACCAATTACTATGTTAAGTGCAGCATGCCTTGAAACCTTAGCAATGAGATCCCTGCCCCAAAGAGCTTAGGTTGTATTAACGGGGGGGCGCCAGACGGTAGTCCTGTGCATCAGTGCCACAGTTCCTCCAGTTACGATCCTGCAGATCAAATATATGTATCAGCACCAGCCCACAGACAAAGCCCCAACACACATAAGCCTTACTTGTGTCTGTATGCTGTGCTTTTCTGTCTGTGCATTTAGTATGTTACGTGTTATATAATGATACACGCACAATATATACAAGCACACACTGAAGATACTGAAAGACAGTAAGTGTAGGTGGGGAATTTGATTTGAAGCAGGCCAAGGCAAGCAGTATTCAACAGCATATTGTGTGTGCCCAGGGAGTGTTTTGGAGGGGGTGCTAGGTGCCAGTAACAAATCTTACACAGGGCGCTATTAATCCTGCCGGCCCCGGGTGGGACAACATACAGATACAAGGGGGGTGGGTAAAAAGTGCTTGAGATGGCTAACAATCATTTGTTGTGCTGGTGCTCAGAAAGGTAGGATAACAGTCTAGATTTTAAAGTATTAATGGATGTCACCTGGTGAAGCAAGAGAGGGAGAGAGTTCCATAGGTAGGGAGCAGCAAGAGAGAATGTTTTAAGAAGGAGGAGAAAGCATTGTTCTTTGGGGGTTTGTGGAGAAGATTTCCTTATGAAGAACGTAGAGCATGGCTAGGAACATAAGAGACCAAGAGAGAGGATAAGTAGGGAGGTACAATAGAGTGAAGGGATTTAAAGGTTAAAAGCAGGGTATTAAATATGATTCTTTGTTTGATGGGAAGCCCTTCCTATGGACTGCAGTATCGGGGTTGTGGGTTCGCTATTGGAAGTGAGTGTTATGATCCGAGCTGCCAAGTTTAAAATAGACTGGAGAAGAGAGAGATAACAGGCCGGGAGACCAAGTAGCAGAATGTTGCAGTAGTCAAGACGGGAGATTAAATGGGCCTGTATGAGCATTTTAGTAGTGGAGTGAGAGAGAAAATGTTTGATCAGTGAGTTTGAATAGGTCAGGTTTGATTAGAAAGGTTGTGGGTTTGTTGAATTTTGGATGCAGGTTTGGGTCAGATCTGTACAAAAACTGGGCAACGCCGGGTACTCTGCTAGTATATGAAAAAAATTTCTTTAGGCTATTTATTTAGGCTACACCACATTTAGAGCATTCAGCCATACAGCATGCATTTAAAGGGCATGTCCATCCCCAACTTATATTTTTAAGTAAATGTATCCCTTAAAGGATATGTACACTAAAAAACTAACTTAATGTTATTAGTAAGCTGTGGCTCTAATCTGAATGTGTGATCATTTTTTTTTGGCTATTCCCTTCCTACCCCCTACCTTTGCTTTTGTTTCTTGCTGGCTTCCTCCTCCATAGTAGAGATGGACTAGAACTCAAACTCGAACCCGAGTTCAAATGGACTTGGACTTCTCGAACTGTCCTGGACCCGGATTTTCGATATTTTCCGGACTTTCGATAATTATCGAATGTTCGCACGCGGCGTGCGAATATGTGAGTAAAATGTCTATTATACCAATACGCGAGTATCGAATGCAAGTAAAATGTCTATTATACCTATACGCGAGTAAATATCAAAACCACGAGTAAAATGTCTATTATACCAATACGCGAGTAAATATGGAATTCTCAAATCTGTGAGACGTATATGGGATAATTATCGAACTCGAAAGCTCGAAAGTAACGCGCGTGAGAGTAAAATCGAGTTTTCGAAAGTCCTGGATATTCGAACATGTTCCCCAGACCATTTCCCAGGTCCCACAGCCATTTACATTAAGTTACCATTGATATTTTAATTGTATTTCATTAAAATTTTTCGAACTATTTGACCATTGACTTTAATGGGTCCGAACTTTTGAAAGTTTCGCCATCTCCAACTCCATAGTACCGTGGCTTCTAAGACTGCCCCCACAAGATGTGGTTTGTTCATTCAAATAGGCTGGTCGAAGAATGTAAATGCTGCTTGTGGCGCGTGCGAGACGAGTGGGCACGCGCCACAAGCAGCATCTACATTCTTCGACCACCCTATTTGGTTGCATATATATTAATACTATTATTACCTTGGAACATATATCAATACAATCAAAGTGTATGGCCAGCATTACACCCTGACAAAACAGCGTATGGCCAGCATTACACCCTGGCAAAACAGGGTATGGCCAGCATTACACCCTGACTAAACAGCTTATGGCCAGCATTACACCCTGACCAAACAGTGTATGGCCAGCATTACACACTGACTTAACAACGTAAGGCCAGCATTACATACTAACTAAACAGCGAATGGCCAGCATTGCACACTAATGAAACAACATAAGGCCAGCATTGCACACTGAATAAACAGCAAATGGCCAGCATTACACACTGACAAAACAACCTAAGGCCAGCATTGCACACTGAATAAACAGCGAATGGCCAGCATTACACACTGACAAAACAACGTAAGGCCAGCATTACACACTGAATAAACAGTGAATGGCCAGCATTACACACTGACAAAAGTGTATCACCAGCATTACATACTGACTAAACAGCGAATGGCCAGCATTTTACACTGACTAAACAACATAAGGCCAGCATTACACACTGGCGAAACAATGTAAGGCCAGCATTACACACTGACAAAACAACGTAACACCAGCATTACACACTGAATATACAGCGAATGGCCAACATTACACACTGACGAAACAACGTAAGGACAGCATTGCACACTGACTAAACAGTGAATGGCCAGCATTACACACTGACTGACTAAACAGTGTATCGCCAGCATCACACACTGACTAAACAGCGTATGGCCAGCATTGCAAACTGAATAAACAGCATATATCCAGCATTGCACAATAAACAGTGCATGGCCATCATTACACACTGATTAAACAGCGTATGTCCAGAATTACACACTGACTAAACAGCGTATAGCCAGCATTACACACTGATTAAACAGCCTATGGCCAGCATTACACACTGACTAAACAGCGTATGGCCAGCATTACACACCGACTAAACAACATATGGCCAGCATTACACACCGACTAAACAGTCTATTGCCAGCCTTAAACACTGACTAAACAGTGTATGGCCAGCATTACACATTGACTAAACAGTTTATGGCCAGCATTACACATAGAGATGGATTAAGATCATATGGGGCCCAAGGCAGGGCCATCATTTAGGGCCCCCCTTTTTGCTACATATACTGTATAGACTGGTTTTTGTTACTGCTTCTGAAGCTCGGCCCCCAAAAGTTTCCTGGGCCCTAGGCGGGTGCCTAGGGTTGGCTTGTGGATAATCCTGCTCTGATAATTTACACACTGACTAAACAGGGATATGGCCAGCATTACACATGATAAACAGCGTAGGCCAGCATTACATCTGACTAAACAGCGTATGGCCAGCATTACACACTGACTAAACACGTATGGCCAGCATTACACACTGACTATCAAACAGCGTATGGCCAGCATTACACACTGACTAAACAGCATATGGCCAGCATTAAACATGACTAAAAAACGTATGGACAGCATTACACACCGACTAAAACATATGGCCAGCATTACACACCGAACTAAAACAGCATATGGCCAGCAACATACGACCTAAACAACATATGGCCAGCATTAACACCTACTAAACAGTCTATGCCAGCATTACACACTGACTAAACGTGTATGGCCAGCATTACACACTGGACTAAAAATTGTATGGCAGCATTTTACACATTGACTAAAACAGCGTATGGCCAGCATTACACACTGACTAAACAGTCTATGGCCAGCATTACACATTGACTAAACAACGTATGGCCAGTATTACACACCGACTAAATAGTCTATTGCCAGCATTACACACAGTGTATGGCCAGCATTAAACACTGACTAAACAGCGTATGGCCAGCATTACACTGACTAAACAGTGTATGGACAGCATTACACACTGACTAAACAGCGTATGGCGAGTATTACACACTGACTAAACAGCGTATGGCCAGCATTACACACTGACTAAACAGCGTATGGCCAGCATTACACACTGACTAAACAACGTATGGCCAGTATTACACACCGACTAAATAGTCTATTGCCAGCAATTACCCACAGTGTATGGCCAGCATTAAACACTGACTAAACAGCGTATGGCCAGCATTACACTGACTAAACATGTATGGACAGCATTACACACTGACTAAACAGCGTATGGCCAGTATTACACACTGACTAAACAGCGTATGGCCATCATTACACACTGACTACACATCTATGGCCAGCATTACACCACTGACTAAACAGCTATGGCCAACATTACATTGACTAAACAGCGTATGGCTAGCATTACACACTGACTAAACAGCGTATGGCCAGCATTACACACTGACTAAACAGTCTATGGCCTGCATTACACACTGACTAAACAGTCTATGGCCAGCATTACACACTGACTAAACAATGTCTGGTCAGCATTGCACACTGACTAAACAGTCTATGGCCAGCATTACACACTGACTAAACAATGTCTGGTCAGCATTGCACACTGACTAAACAGTCTATGGCCAGCATTACACACTGACTAAACAACGTATGGACAGCATTACAAACCGACTAAACAACGTATGGCCAGCATTATACATTGACTAAACAGTGTATGGCCAGCATTACACACTGACTAAACATTGTATGGCTAGCATTACACATTGACTAAACAGCGTACGGCCAGCATTACACACTGATTAAACAGCGTATGGCCAGCATTACACACTGACTAAACAGTGTATGGCCAGCATTACACAATGACTAAACAGTGTATGGCCAGCATTACACACTGACTAAACAGTCTATGACCAGCATTACACACTGACGAAACAACGTAAGGCCAGCATTATACACTAAATAAACAGCTTACGGCCAGCATTACACATTGACTTAACAATGTAAGGCCTGCATTACACACCGAATAAAGAGCGAATGGCCAGCATTACACACTGACGAAACAACCTAAGGCCAGCATTACAAACTGAATAAACAGTCTATGGCCAGCATTACTCACTGACTAAACAGCGTATGGCCAGCATTGCACACTAACTAAACAGTCCATGGCCAGCATTACACACTGAATAAACAGTCTATGGCCAACATTACTCACTGACTAAACAGTGTATGGCCAGCATTACTCACTGACTAAACAGTATATGGCTAGAATTACACACTGACTAAACAACTTATGGCGAACATTGCACACTAACTAAACAGTCTATGGCCAGCATTACACACTGACTAAACAACGTATGGCAAGCATTACACACTGACTAAACAGCGTATGGCCAGCATTACACACTGACTAAACAACGTATGGCCAGCATTACACCCTGACTAAACAGCGTATGGCCAGCATTACACCCAGACTAAACAGTGTATGGCAAGCATTACACATAGACTTAACAACGTAAGGCCAGCTTTACACTGATTAAATAACATGTGGCCAGCATTACATACTGACTAAATAGCGAATGGCCAGCATTACACACTGACGAAACAATGAAAGGCCAGCATTACACACTGAATAAAGAGTGAATGGCCAGCATTGCACACTGACGAAACAACCTAAGGCCAGCATTATACACTGAATAAACAGCTTATGGCCAGCATTACTCCCTGACTAAACAACATAAGGCCAGCATTACACACTGACGAAACAATGTAAGGCCAGCATTATACACTGAATAAACAGCTTATGGCCAGCATTACTCACTGACTAAACAACGTAAGGCCAGCATTACACACTGACTAAACAACATATGGCCAGCATTACACACTGACTAAACAGTCTATGGCAAGCATTCCACACTGACTAAACAACGTATGGCAAGCATTACACACTGACTAAAAAGCGTATGGCCAGCATTACACCCTGGCTAAACAGTGTATGGCCAGCATTAATTATACATTGACTTAACAATGTAAGGCCAGCTTTACACTGATTAAATAACATGTGGCTAGCATTACTTACTGACTAAACAGTGAACGGCCAGCATTACACAATGACGAAACAACGTAAGGCCAGCATTACACACTGAATAAAGAGTGAATGGCAAGCATTACACACTGAATAAACAGCTTATGGCCAGCATTACACACTGACTAAACAGCGTATGGCCAGCATTGCACACTGACTAAACAACGTATGGCCACCATTAGACATGTTATTTTTATTATTATATTAGTACGGTAGCCAGCACCAGCAGAATTCTCTCATCTATTTCTTGCAGACTTTTTGTCGTATTTGCTATCTGGCCGTTGTGGGCAGAGTTTTGGCATAGATGTTTAAAGGGACGTCTATCTTACTTGGCTGAGCCCAATTTAATATCCAGTTCTGAATTAACCAAGTAACCAAATTTATTTCGTGGCATAACTAAGACATGGTCCCCCAAACTGTTTAAGAGCCCCCACTCCCTCCTTCATCTACAAGTGTTTTTTTTTTTGAGGAAGCTTTTATCTGTCCATAGGGAATAAGAAGTCGGACACCCCTGTTTTTCATGGACTTTTCTCCCTGGAATTACGCGCCCTGTCTAGTCCATGTTAATAGCTATAGTTCCATCAGAGAATTACTAACAACCCGCAGCTCAAGAAGCCTCTGAAAAAACAGTAAGACATTAAAAGCGTGCGAAAGGATTTTATTTAGTAGTTCTCTAATATCAAATGTCCATGATGCGGAGTTCTCTCTAGGGCAACACAGAGGGACACTTCCTATAGCACTACAGATCCACACAACACGCTAAAATAGATGTCTTGGCAAGACTCTGATATAACTCTCGTATTTACAATTTGTCTTGTTGAGTCTCTAATGAATTACTCAGTAAGTTTTAAACATTTCAGCTAAGGATTACTGCACACTGCACATCTTCACTGAAGATTGCACTTTTCTGTGAAGCTTTTTTTCTCTGTAAAGCTTCCATGTCAGGGAAGTATAAAATCACTATATGAAAAAATATCTTGATAGGTAAGAATGATTAGGTTATTTTAATGGATGTTTATGTAGACTCACAATTGGTAAATAAATATAATAAGAACAGTCCTTCATTCCAGTTTATATATACAGAGCATCTATGCCCCGGCAAACACTTCCCAGACAGCCCCGGTAGAGCTCAAGCTACATCTTGTCTTTTAGAAAAGAGGACTAGATTCAAGAGAGTTAAATATTAGTCTCCTCTGTACCCAAGGCACCGGTAATGCCCTCATTGGACTATGCTGCAGTTTTTTGAATCCCATTACACAGGATAACATCTTGGAAAAAGAAGCAGTTTTATAACTAAATTATATACAAATTAGATTAATGTAGCCATACAATGACCTCCTGTACTGACTAATGACCTACAAGGTCCATCATCAAGGACTTTTTCGATTATTACAATACCACATCCGTTAAGTTTGGAAGAAACAGCAAAGCAAGTTTCATCTTTCAGTTAGGAAAATTTTTCTTACAGTGAGAACGTGAACTTTGGAACTGTCTTTCGCAAATTGGTAAAGCAAGTTCATTAATATCCGTTTAAACATAGTATGGGATTTAGTTCCTAAAACTAAAAAAATATGAGCTATACTGGGTTATTATACATATAGCTGTAGTTCTTTTGTTGATCAAAGAACTCCGTATTTGCCTCCTTGGATGTTAGGGTTTAAAAGAGAGTATAAAGGTTGGACTAGATGAGTAAGTGTTATTCAAGCCTCAGTTGCTAACGTAGGTTGGGCCTATTTAACCAGTAGATTTTTTCTCTTGTTTATGAATAGAAGGGGATCAGTTCTGTTCACACGTTTGGAGAAACTCAGGGCCATATTTATAAGCGAGGTATCCGTTTAGCGATAACCACGCTTTATCTGTAAATGTACTACAAGCGGGGACCATAAATTTTGCCTGCATATGTACATTTACGCCGACTTCGAATATTAACGAAATGCTCGGGAATCGTTGCGTACTATGCGATCGTACTACCTCAATGGTATTCTATGGGTCCGTAACATGTGATCTCGATCACATTATCAGTAATTTACGATCTTTACTTTACAATGTTTTCGTTAATTTCGTTAATGTTCCATAAATGGATGATCGTTAAACTGATCGACATTTAATCCTCATTTCATTTCAACCACTGCATGGGAACCAGAACAGAGTTGAGGGCCCCCCCCCCAATTTGGACCTGATTTCAATTAATTGAAATTGGGGTAAATTAAAAAAAAAAAAAAACAACACTGTAAACCCCCCAGAATGGTCGGTTGAATGACAGTTAAAGGTTGAACATCTTGTCAAGTAAAAAATTGAAAATCCCATCTGGATTAGGTAAAATCGGATTTTCAGTATTTCAGTGCATTCCACGAAACAGGTGGGCTGAACAAAACTTGGATTTGGTCTAGTTATATAGAGAGAGATGAGAGTATAAAGAATTCTTCACCTAATAAAAGCACTGGACCACTGTGCACCACCCTTATACACCGTTACTGGTCCAATACGTGATGGACACAAACCAACTGCGTACCCAATTTCGGGCCGGCAATTAACTCGGTCTTCTCAGACATAATTTTGGTTCTAACTAGTTCGGTTTTCAGAAAACGCTGCTGTTATTTTTGATAATTAATCTGAACATCGATAATTATCAATTTAATTGTGAAGCTTACCCTCAACATGTAATTTCGGTTTGCTAACTCTCGATTATCAATCGTTTTTCGGGACCTCTCGAAATGGGGAGTTTTTGTAATATATAGATGTAATCATTCTGTACCCTCAAATGTAATTTTCGGGTAACCCTCTAACTTCGTTCGTCGAGGGCCGTAACCCGCGATAGTAACTTGCGAAAACCCACCATGCCTGATCACAAAGTAAGTGTTTAAACATTTTTGTGTGAGAGTTACTTGTTCCCAGAACCATTTCCCGCAGGTGCCAAAGACATTTAACATTAATTTACTCTTTAGTTATTTATCTGTTATCATCCGAACTTTCGGACATCACTTCCCATTGAACTTTAATGGGTTTGTTACTCGAACTGCCACACTTTTACGTGAAGGTTCGGCTATCTCTAACGGGTCCATGCTGTCAAATGCAATCCCCTTAACCCTGTGCATGTTGCTCAGAATAGGGAGTACTTTATAAATGATTCAAGGTTAACCCGCCTGCATCAGCAGGTAAATTAAGCGATGTGGATTGGACAGTAGATTAAGGCAGAAACGCAAAGTATATAATAAAGAAACTATATGTTAAAAGACATAGCTTGTCCCGGTATAATATGTCATAGCTTTCTAAACATCATGTTGTTTTTCTCTTGAACTATTCCATGAAAACAGAAGCTATCTACCTCCACGCCTTGGCCAAAGGCAGCCCAGACTGCAGGGGCCCCCCCCCTCACCCGACCCACAAGAATTGTTTGGCCATGGCCGACAGAAACCCCTCCCTTCCCATCCGTGCTTTGGATTAGCTCTTTTAAAACATCTGATCGCAGTAACATCTGTATGCAGTCAGAGCGCAAGATCACTTTTTAAAAGGCCTGATCGTGGTGCCCTCTGATCGCTTGGCCCCCCCATCCTTCGACACCATGGTCCCACTGCCCACAGCATGCTGGTCTACACTTACAAGTTTAAGAAATTATGGAATTATTGTAAGAATAAGCTATACCATTTACATGTCAAAAAATCTGTGTGCTTCATGGATGAGTGGAATGTTTCAGCTCAAACTGCATGGTCCCAATCTAATCAGATTATGTAAATGATTACTGTTCCTGAGGCACCACGTTTTGTGGAAATAAAAGTCACTAAATGGGTAATTATTCTACACACATCGGAATATGAGAACTGTATAATAATTATATCAGAATTTCCACTGTGCCCTTACAGGCAGAATGTACTCCAAGGAATGTCTGGAGTTGTTTTCAACAAGTGGATGGGGGTTAATTTGACAACCCTGCTTTATAGTGTATCCACTGAAAAAAATGTTTAGTTCCCAAATGTAAATTACCTCCCCCAACCCCATTTTTTGCGATATTCACACGTTCCAAGAAGCTCCTGAACTTACTTACCTGACCTGTCCCTTGCTGCCTCTACGGCTGCCTCTGCTGAGACAGCCGCTCACTTCCGGTTGCGCATGTCCGTTAAAGGCAGACGTGCGTGTGTCAATGCCCAATCATAAAGCGTCCCTGTCATACGTGTGATTCACGCCCAGAAGGAAGTTCTGTCGGCGCAGAGGCCCTGCTCCTTTTTTTGTTCAAATGAGCTCGAATAGGAGGAAGGGAGGGGCGGTACCTAAATGGTTTTTGACACTGTTCTATATCGCGCAAGTGGGGTTGGGGAGGTAATATCATTTGATAGTTATTTTAAAGTGAACTTGCGCTTCAAGCGAATGTGGGATTTTTGTTAATCAAAAAGAGTGTGGTGGGCAGCTTTTTCATAAATGGCAAACATTAGAAGGGTAAGGCTATTGACCCGAACTGTGCTGACACGCTTGCAAAAGTGTACTTCTTCTTTGAGAGAGACTCCTGACATACAGTTGTCTACTTCATAGGTGTTTTAATGGATGATCTGATTAGAATCAAAATATTTATAAAGCAGTTTTAAAATGTTTAGGGTATAACGCCCCTCATCCACAATCCCCCAAATCGTAAAGTAATTGTCAGCCCATCCTTTAATCTACTATATAAGCAAAATCTGTATGTATGTATGTATGTATGTATGTACTTGCCTACACACCAGTCCAACCCTGAATGACTTATCATAATAGGCGATCTAAGCCAAACACACACCTGCACCTAAAAATGCTTTAAACACACAACCCCCCTGTACAACTGCTAGTATTTTATAAGTGAGGCTCTGTTAACTGAATTTATAGCACAGAACTGCTACTTAAAAGGGTCATGTCCACCCCCAAAACTTAATCCCCCCAACACTGGCCCCACCAATGGTAGTGAGGTTTCATCTTACCTCACATCCCAGCTCCATAGGGTTTCGCCTGTACAGTCCCCCAAGTCCCAAAAAATGACTCCCAGGAGGCTGCAGAGTCCATATAGGAACTGCCTGCTTAGTGGCCCCAGGTAGATTTTTGCCATGCGTACGCAGCCCTTCTCCCCCTCCTGCTCCCTCCCCCTCCCTCCCGCTCTCCCTCCCTCTCCTCCCGTTCTACTAATCCCTTCCCCTAGCATAAAACCCTTCAGTAATCATTTCCCCCTGTCTCCCGCCCAGCCCCAGTCCGCATATTTTTTTTTTTAGAAAGCTCCCCAACCTTACTTACTCTCCTCTTTCCTTCCTCCGCGAAGTGAGCTGCCGCAGCCGCGTCTGTGATTGCTGCCGCTCAGCTCAATCACAGAGCTCTGCCGGTCCCGCCCCTCTGCTTGCCTTTCTTGCAAGCATAGGGCCAGGAAGGTGGGAGAAGCCGCTGCGGAGGGTATCGAGGGAGGTAGTAGAGTTTGGGGGGCTTTCTAAAAAAAAAAATATTAGCGGTTGGGGTCTGACCAGGGGGGACCCATATATAAAAAAAAATATTTTTTTTTTGTTTTTTTTTTTTAGGAGGGTGACTAGCTTTCATAATGTAACGTTTCCAGTCGTGTTAAATGCTGGCAAAAGCTCGACTGTTTAGTCTGTGTGTAATGCTGGCGATTGGTCGTTTTAGTCAGTGTGGTATGCTGGCCATAGACTGTTTACTCAGTGTTAAGCTGCCATGACGGTTTAGTCAGTGTGTAATGCGGGCCAGAAGACTGTTTAGTCATGTGTAAATGCTGGCAATACTTGTTTTAGTCGTGTGTAATGCTGGCCATATGGTTGTTTAGCTCTGTGTAATGCTGCCATAGACTGTTTAGCCGTGTGGTAATGCTGGCCATACTTGTTTAGTCAGTAATGCTGGCCATAGACTGTTTAGTTAGTGTGTAATGCGTGCCCATACGTTGTTTAGTCAGTGTGTAATGCTTGCCATACATTGTTTAGTCATTGTGTATATGCTTGCCATAGATCGGTTTAGCAGTGTGTAATGCTGGCCATAGGTTTTGTTTTGTCATGGTCTCATTGCTGGCCAGTATGACGGTTTAGCTTAGTGTGTAAGTGACTGTGCCATAGCTGTTTATTCAGTGTGTAAGCCTTACGTTAGTTTCGTCAGTGTGTAATGCTGGCCTTACGTTGTTTAGCAGTCAGTGTATGCGGGCCATAAGCTGTTTAGTCATTGTGTCTGCTGGCCATAATTTGTTTTAGTCTAACTTATGTGTAATGCTGGCCATCTAACTGTTTAGTCAGTGAGATATGCCTGGCCCCATACTGTTTAGTCATGTGTTATGCTGTCCATGACTGTTTACGATCAGTGTGCACTGCTGGCCATACACGCTGTTAGAGTCGGGGATAATGCTCGGCCATAAGCTGTTGATTATTTTCATGGGTGTAATGCTGGCTTGACGTGATTCGTCAGTGTGATGCTGGCCCCTTCACTCTTATTTAGTGTGTAATCCTGTCCTTACTTGTTTAGGTCGGTGGTGTAATGCTGGCCATAACCTGTTAGTCAGTGTTAATGCTTGCCATACGTTGTTATTCATGTGTATTCTGGCCCTAGACGGTTCAGTCAGTGTGTAATTCGCCATACGTTGTTTAGTCTCAGTGAGTAATGCTGGCCATAAGCTATTTATTCCGTGAGTACTGCCTACGCTAGCCTTACTTTGTTTATTCACGTGTGTAATGCTTGCCTTACGTTTTTTTTCTGTCAGTTTGTAATGCTGGCCATATGTTGTTTCGTCAGTGGGGTATGATGGCCATCATTGTTTTTAGTACCAGTGTTGTACTGTCGGCCATAGACCTGTTTAGGTCAGTGAGTAATAATGTCCTATAGCACTGTTATAGTCCTGTGTTATCTGTCCATGGACTGTTTATCAGGTGTCAATGCTGGCATAAACGCTGTTTATCAGTGCGTAAGATGCCGGGCCATACGCTGTTTATTCAAGGTGGTGTACTGCTGTGCCTTACGTTGATTCGTCGTGTGATGCTGGCCATTCACTCTTTAGTTAGTGTGTAAATTGGCCTGGCCTTACGTTGTTTCGTCATGGTTTAATGCCTGGCCATAAGCTGTTTATTCGTGTGTAATTCTGGCCTTACATTGTTTCGTCAGTGTGTAATGCTTGGCCATACTTTTTGGAGCTTTCAGTTGTGTAATGCTGCCCATACGTTTCAACTCAGTGTGTAATTGCTGGCCCTTTGGCTGTTTAGACCAGTGTGCAATGCTGGCCATACTCTTTTTAGTCATATGTAGCTTACCACATGTTTATTTAAAATCCGTGTAAAGCTGGCCTTACTACGTTGTTATTCGCGTCAATTTATGCTGGCCATACCTGTTTAGTCACAGTGTGTAATGTTGGCCCATACACTTTTTAGTGAGGGTGCAATGCTGGCCATACCGCTGTCTAGTCATGTGTATGCGGCATAGACTGTTTTAGAGTCAGTGTGTAATGCTGGCCATAATACTGTTTTAGAGTCAGTGGTGTAATGCTGGTCCATAGCGGTTTTAAGTCATAGTGGTGGAATGCTGGCCCTAAGTTGTTTAGTTAGTGGTGTAATGCTGGCCATAACTTGTTTATTCGTCAGTGAGTACTCATAGCCCATACCTTCTGGTTTTAGTCCAGTTTGTTATGCCTGTCCTGGTACTGTTTAGTTGTCATGTGCAATGCTGCCATACGCGTTTAGTCAGTGAGTATGCTGGCCATACCTGTTTAGCTTTAGTGTGTAATTCGGGCCTTACGTTGTTTTGTCAGTGTTTAATGCTGGCCATAACTGTTTTTATTCAGTTGTAATCTGGTCCTTACTGTTGTTTCGTCAGTGCTGTAATGCTGGCCAATACATTGTTTATTCCGTGTGTAATGCTGGCCATACGTGTTCAGTCATGTTGTAATGCTGGCCATTTAGCTGTTTTAAGACAGTGTGCATGCCTGGCCATACGCTGTTTAGTCATGGTAATGCCTGGCCATAAGCTGTTTATATTCAGTGTGTATGGCATGGCCTTAAGGGTTTCTTCAGTTGTAATTCTGGCCCCATTCCACTCTTTAATTCAAGTGTGTAATGCTTGGCGCATTACGTTGTTTCGTCAGTGTGTAATGCGCGGCCGTTCCCTGTTAACTCTAGTACTGCTAGCCACATGTATTTAATCAGTGTAAGCTGGCCTTACGTTGTTAAGTCAATGATATAATGCCTGGCCATACTACTGTTTAGGCTCAGGTGTATGTTGGCCATACACTGTTTAGTTTGAGGGTGCAACTGGCACCTACTACTCGACGCCTGTCTAGTCCAGGGTAATCTGCTAGCCTAGACTGCTTGTAGCTCAGTGTGGAATCGCTGGCCATATCGTTTCGGTTAGTTAGTGTGTAATGCCGGCCATATACTGTTTAAGGTCATTGTGTGATGCCTGGCCATAAGTTGTTTATTCAGTTTTTAATGCTGCTTCCTATATACGTTGATCCTCTCGTCAGTGTGTTCTTGCTGGCCACGGTTCATCGCTCTCTTATTCTGTTATTTCTGGCCATTCGCTGTTTCAGTCAGTGAGGTAATGCCTGGCCATAAGCCTGTTTTTCAGTGTTTAAGGCGTTCGTGCAGGTGTTCGCGTTGTTTCGTATCATTGCTTTGTTACTATGTTCCCTTGGTGCTAGGGGAAAGACTGATCGTCCTATCTCCGCTCTTCTGTATCGCCTCAGTATGTATCACAACTGCCGTCGCTGGTTATTTTATGATTCGTTCAGATAAGCCTGTGGACCCTTACCCGTTGGTTTTTAGGCTTTTTACAATATGTAAGGCGGGGTGGGATGGGATCCGCGGGTAGTTGGGAGCCTCCCGGCCATTACGACTGTTTTCGAGCGCCCATCCTCTGTGTTGCTTGTCGCCCGACGGATCTCTACGTGTTTTACGGCAGTCGTGTACCTGTGCTGGCTCATCATCGCTGTGTAGTTCACGTGATGGATCTGGCGGCTCATTCAAGCCCATTTGTTTGTCGTGCAAGTGTGTCGCACGCGCTTACTGGTCTGCGTTCAGGGTGTCATTCTGGCCTTGGGCTTTGCTTTCTTAGTCATTGATCCCAGATGCTCAGGCCCAAAAATATCTAAGCCTGGTTTTGTCCAGGTGTGTATTTAGCCCAGGGCTCCCGTACTGGTCTGACGTCAACGGTGCAATGCCTGGCAATAGGTTTGGTGTTATTCTCGGGTGGGGCTGGAGCCGAAGGCGCCATGTTTCTGAGATCAGCTTGTAATGGGGCAGGCTGCTTCCACTACCGGACGGTTCTATAGCCTTCATGGTAGGCCTGGCAAATCAACTCTGTTGGAGATTTGCGTGTGTAGATCTCGGCATGAGGAAGTGTAGACAGCTTCGGTGTTCGATGGACATGCTGGCCTCATTGATAGCTGGGTAGTCCAATGGGGTAATAATGATGCTCAGGTGCTCTTGCGGTTTGTTGTTAGTGAACGTTGGTGTAATCCGACTGGGCAATACCGGCGATGGTCGTTAGGTGCTCCATGGGTGTAATGATGGCACATAAGCTTTGAGTTCACAGTATGAGAGGGGTAGCTGGCTCATAGCTTTTATTTGACGTTCATGCTAAGACTAGCACTAAGACAGATGCGTGTAGTTTGCTTAGAGACACAGGTTCTGAGAGGTACTGAGCCTGGACATAAGCTGTTTATGTCATGGTGTACATGCGTGGCCCTATTCGAAGATTTGTTTTAGAGGTTTACGTGCCTGGAACTCTGGATTACTTGTTTCCTAGTCCGTGCTACATTCATCTATGTCTGGGCCCATACACGTTATATGTCGATTGCGTTGCCTAATCTATGGCCAGCACATCGTGTAAGAGCGGTTTCACGTGCTATGTCGCTGGTCTCCATACGCTGTGTTAGTTCATGACAGTAATCGGAGGCCATAACGATAGTTATATTCCGTGTACTAATGACTGGCCCTTCACCAGTTTATTCCCGCTACTCCCAAGTGTTGATGCTGCGCTCCATCCATCCCGTCGTTACGGAGTGGTCAGGGAATGGGACGCCGTTTGGCCCTAGATACTGTGGTCCGACTCTCCTGTTTTGCGGGGCCGAGAATGTTCCAGGGGACTCTGGCGCGGTGACCGGGTTTATCAGGGTCATGCATGGAACTACGTTTCAATCAGGTGTGATGAGGCCATTTGCTGGTTAGTCAGTTCCGCCAATGCTGCATACGACTTGTTTGTCAGTGTGTAATGCTGGCCATGAACTTTTATTCAGTGTGTAATGCTGGCCTTACATGGTTTCTTCAGTGTGTAATGCTGGCCATTCACTCTTTATTCAGTGTGTAATGCTGGCCTTACGTTGTTTCGTCAGTGTGTAATGCTGGCATACGTTGTTTAGTCAGTGTGTAATGCTGGCCATACTTGTTTAGTCAGTGTGTAGATGCTGGCCATTTGCTGTTTAGTCAGTGTGTATAGTCTGGCCTTACAGGTTTCTTCAATGTGTAATGCGGTGCGCATTCACTTCTTTATTCAGTGTGTAATGCTGGCGTTTATTTGTTCGCTCAGTGTGTAATGCCGGCCGTTCACTGTTTAGTCAGTATGCAATGCTAGCCACATGTTATTTAATCAGTGTAAAGCTGGCCTTACGTTGTTAAGTCAATGTATAATGCTGGCCATACCTGTTTAGTGAGGCTATAATGCTGCCATACGCTGTTTAGTCAGGGTGCAATGCTGGCCATACCGTGTTAGTCAGTGTGTAATGCTGGCCATAGACTGTTTGTCAGTGTGGAATGCTGTCCGTAAGTTGTTTAGTTAGTGTGGTAATGCTGGCCATATACTGTTTAGTCAGTGAGTAATGCTGGCCATACACTGTTTAGTCAGTGTGTAATGCTGGCCATGGACTGTTAGTCAGTGCGCATTGCTGGCCATTCGCTGTTTAGTCAGTGAGTAATGCTGGCCATAAGCTGTTTATTCAGTTTGTAATGCTGGCCTTATGTTGTTTCGTCAGTTTGTAATGCTGGCCATACGTTGTTTAGTCAGTGTGTAATGCTGGCCATACGTTGTTTAGTCAGTGTGTAATGCTGGCCATTTGCTGTTTAGTCAGTGTGCAATGCTGGCCATACGCTGTTTGTCGTGTGTAATGCTGGCCATTGGCTGTTTTATCAGAGTGTAATGCTGGCCTTACATGGTTCTTTCAATGTGTAATGCTGGCCATTCGCTCTTTATTCAGTGTTGTAAGCTGGCCTTACGTGTTTCGTCGAGTGTGTAATGCTGGCCCTTCACTGTTTAGTCAGTATGTAATGCTAGCCACATTTTATTTAATCAGTGTAAAGCTGGCCTTACGTTGTTAAGTCAATGTATAATGTTGGCTATACACGGTTTAGTCAGGGTGTAATGCTGGCCATACGCTTTTTTAGTCAGGGTGCAATGCTTGCCATAACGTATTTAGTCAGTGTGGAATGTTGGCCATAGTTGTTTAGTTAGTGTGTAATGCTGGCCATATACTGTTTAGTCAGTGAGTAATGCTGGCCATACACTGTTTAGTCAGTGTGTAATGCTGTCCATGGACTGTTTAGTCAGTGTGCAATGCTGGCCATACGCTGTTTAGTCAGTGAGTAATGCTGGCCATAAGCTGTTTATTCCGTGTATAATGCTGGCCTTACGTGATTCGTCAGTGTGATGCTGGCCATCACTCTTTATTTAGAGTGTAATGCTGGCCTTACGTTGTTTCGTCAGTGTGTAATGCTGGCCATAAGCTGTTTATTCAGTTTGTAATGCTGGCCTTACGTTGTTTCGTCAGTGTGTAATGCTGGCCATACCTTGTTTAGTCAGTGTGTAATGCTGGCCATACGTTGTTCAGTCAGTGTGTATGCTGGCCATTTGCTTTTAGTCAGTGTGCAATGCTGGCCATACGCTGTTTAGTCAGTGTGTAATGCTGGCCATAAGCTGTTTATTCAGTGTGTAATGCTGGCCTTACATGGTTTCTTCAGTGTGTAATGCTGGCCATTCACTCTTTATTCAGTGAGTAATGCTGGCCTTACGTTGTTTCGTCAGTGTGTAATGCTGGCCATACGTTGTTTAGTCAGTGTGTAATGCTGGCCATACTTGTTTAGTCAGTGTGTAATGCTGGCCATTTGCTGTTTAGTCAGTGTGTAATGCTGGCCTTACATGGTTATTCAATGTGTAATGCTGGCCATTCACTCTTTATTCAGTGTGTAATGCTGGCGTTATGTTGTTTCGTCATTGTGTAATGCCGGCCGTTCACTGTTTAGTCAGTACAAATGCTAGCCACATGTTATTTAATCAGTGTAAAGCTGGCCTTACGTTGTTAGTCAATGTATAATGCTGGGCATACACTGTTTAGTGAGGCATAATGCTGGCCATACCGCTTTTAGTCAGGGTGCAATGCTGGCCATAGCTTGTTTAGTTTGCAGTGTGTAATGCTGGCCATAGACTGTTTAGTCAGTGTGAAATGCTGTCCGTAAGTTGTTTAGTTAGTGTGTAATGGCCATATACTGTTTAGTCAGTGAGTAATGCTGGCCATACACTGTTTAGTCAGTGTGTTAATGCTGGCATGGACTGTTTAGTCAGTGCGCATTGCTGGCCATTCGCTGTTTAGTCAGTGAGTAATGCTGGCCTAAGCTGTTTATTCAGTTTGTAATGCTGGCTTATGTTGTTTCGTCAGTTTGTAATGCTGGCCATACGTTTTAGTCAGTGTGTATGCTGGCCATACGTTGTTAGTTGTGTAATGCTGGCCATTTGCTGTTTAGTCAGTGTGCAATGCTGGCCATACGTGTTTAGTTCATGTGTAATGTGATGCTGGCCATTGGCTGTTTATTCAGATGTAATGCTGGCCTTACATGGTTTCTTCATGTGTAATGCTGGCCATTCGCTCTTATTCAGTGTGAATGCTGGCCTTACGTTGTTTCGTCAGTGTGTGTAATGCTGGCCCTTCACTGTTTAGTCAGTATGTAATGCTAGCCACATTTTATTATCAGTGTAAAGCTGGCCTTACGTTGTTAAGTCAATGTATAATGTTGGCTATACACGGTTTAGTCAGGGTTGTAATGCTGGCCATACGCTTTTTAGTCAGGGTGCAATGCTTGCCATACGTATTTTAGTCAGTGTGGAATTTGGCCATAAGTTTGTTATTGTGTGTAATGCTGGCCATATACTGTTTATCAGTGAGTAATGCTGGCCATACACTGTTTAGTCAGTGTGTAATGCTGTCCATGGCTGTTTAGTCAGTTGGCAATGCTGGCCATACGCTGTTTAGTCAGTGAGTAATGCTGGCCATAAGCTGTTTATTCAATGTTAATGCTGGCCTTACATTGATTCGTCTGTGTAATGCAGGCCATTCGCTCTTTATTCAGTGTAATGCTGGCCTAGGTTGTTTCATCAGTGTGTAATGCTGGCCATATACGTGTTAGTCGGTGTGTAATGCTGGCCATATGTCGTTTAGTCGGTGTGTTATGCTGGACATATTGTTTAGTCAGTGTGTAATGCTTGCCATAGACTGTTATTCAGTGTGAATGCTGGCCATACACTGTTTAGTCAGTGTGTAATGCTGGCCATAGACTGTTTATGTCAGTTGTGTAATGTTGGCCATACCTGTTTAGTCAGTGTGTAATGCTGGCCATACTCTGTTTAGTCAGTGAGTAATGCTGGCCATAACTGTTTATTCAATGTGTAATGCTGGCCTTACATTGAGTTCGTCAGTGTGTAATGCAGGCCATTCGCTCTTTATTCAGTGTTTATGCTGGCCTTAGGTTGTTTCATCAGTGTGTAATGCTGGCCATAAGCTGTTTATCAGTTGTAATGCTGGCCTTATGGTCTTGTTTCGTCATGTGTCGTATGGCCAGCATTACACACTGACTAAACAACGTATGGCCACCATTACACACTGACGAAACAACGTAAGGCCAGCATTACACACTGAATTAAACAGCTTATGGCCAGCATTACACACTGATGAAACACCTAAGGCCAGCATTACACACTGATAAAGAGCGAATGGCCTGCATTACACACTGACGAATCAATGTAAGGCCAGCATTACACATTGAATAACAGCTTATGGCCAGCATTACTCACTGACTAAACAGGTATGGCCAGCATTACACACTGACTAACAGTGTAGGCCAACATTACACACTGACTAAACAGTCTATGCCAGCATACACACTGACTAAACAGTGTATGGCCAGCATTACACACTGACTAAACAGTCTATGGCAAGCATTACACACTGACTAAACAACTATGTCCAGCATTACACACCGACTAAACGACATATGGCCAGCATTACACACCGCTAAACAGTATATGGCCAGCATTACACACTGATGAACAACCTAAGCCACATTACACCTGAATAAAGAGCGAATGCCTGCATTACACCACTGACGAATCAATGTAAGCCAGCATTACACATTGAATAAACAGCTTATGGCCAGCATTACTCACTGACTAAACAGCGTATGGCCGCATTGCACACTGACTAAACAGTCCATGGACAGCATTCCACACTGACTAAACATGTATGGCCAGCATTACTCACTGACTAAACAGTATATGGCCAGCATTACACACAACTAAACAACTTATGGCCAACATTCCACACTGACTAAAATACGTATGGCAAGCATTGCACCCTGACTAAAAGCGTATGGCCAGCATTACAACCCTGACTAAACCGTGTATAGCCAACATTAACAATTGACTTAACAACGTAAGGCCAGCTTACACTGATTAATAAAATGTGGCTAGCATTACATACTGACTAAACAGTGAAGGGCCAGATTACACACTGACGAAACAACGTAAGGCCAGCATTACACACTGAATAAAAGGCGAATGGCCAGCATTACACATGAAGAAACCATGTAAGGCCAGCATTACACTCTGAATAAACAGCCAATGGCCAGCATCCACACTGACTAAACAGCGTATGGCCAGCATTGCACACTACTAACAGCAATGGCCAGCATTACACACTGACTAAAACGTATGGCCAGCTTACACACTGACTAAACACGTATGGCCAGCATTACAAACTGACGAAACAACATAAGGCCAGCATTACAAACTGAATAAACAGCTTATGGCCAGCATTACTCACTGACTACAGCGAATGGCCAGCAATGCGCACTGACTAACAGTCCATGGCCAGCATTACAACTGACTAAACAGTGTATGGCCACATTCTCACTGACTAAACAGTATATGGCCAGCATTACACACTAACTAAACAACTTACGGACAGCATTCCACACTGACTAAACATCATGGCCAGCATTACACACTGACTAAACACGTATGGCCAGCATTGCACCCTGACTAAACAGCGTATGGCCAGCATTATAGCCTCACTAAACAGTTATGCCAGCATTATACATTGACTTAACAACGTAAGGCCAGCTTTACACTGATTAAATAACATGTGGCTAGCATTGCATACTGACTAAACAGTGAACGGCCGGCATTACACACTGACGAACAACATAACGCCAGCATTACACACTGAATAAAGAGTGAATGGCCAGCATTACACATTGAATTAACCATGTAAGGCCAGCATCACACTGACTAAACAGCAAATGGCCAGCATTACACACTGACTAAACAAGTATGGCCAGCATTACACACTGACTAAACAACGTATGGCCAGCATTACACACACTGACGAAACAACGTAAGGCCAGCATTACTCACTGAATAAAGAGGGAATGGCCAGCATTACACCACTGAAGAAACCATGTAAGGCCAGCATTACACACTGAATAAACAGCTATGGCCAGCATTACCACACTGACTAAACAGCGTTGCCAGCATTGCACCACTGACTAACACAAATGGCCAGCATCACACACTGATTGAACAACGTATGGCCAGCATTACACCTAGACTAAACAAGGTATGGCCAGCATTACACACTGACGAACAACGTAAGCCACCATTACAACTGATAAACAGCTTATGGCCAGCATTACACCACTGACGAAACAACGTAAGGCCAGCATTACACTCTAAATAAAGAGTGAATGGCCAGCATCAACCTGACGAATCACGTAAGGCCAGCATTATACACGGAATAAACAGCTTATGGCCAGCATTACTCACTGACTAAAAAACAGCGTATGGCCAGCATTGCACACTGACTAAACAGTCCATGGACAGCATTACACACTGACTAAACAGTGTATGGCCAGCATTACTCACGCCTACAAACAGTATTGGCCCATTCACACAACTAAACAACTTATGGCCAACCATTCCACACTGACTAAAATACGTATGGCAAGCATTGCACCCTGACTAAAAAGCGTATGGCCAGCATTACACCTGACTAAACGTGTATAGCCAACATTATACATTGACTTAACAACGTAAGGCCAGCTTTACACTGATTAAATAAAATGTGGCTAGCATTACATACTGACTAACATGAAGGGCCAGCATTACACACTGCCGAAACAACGTAAGGCCAGCATACAACTGAATAAAGAGCGAATGGCCACAGCAGCATTACACATTGAAGAAACCATGTAAGGCCAGCATTACACTCTGAATAAACAGCCAATGGCCGCATTACACACTGAATAAACAGCGTATGGCCACATTGCACACTGACTAAACAGCAAATGGCCACTTACACTGACTAAACGTAGGCCAGCATTACACACTGACTAACACACGTATGGCCAGCATTACAACTGACTAAACACACATAAGGCCAGCATTACAAACTGAATAAACAGCTTATGGCCAGCATTACTCACTGACTAAACAGCGAATGGCCAGCAATGCGCACTGACTAAACAGTCCATGGCCAGCATTACACACTGACTAAACAGTGTATGGCCAGCATTACTCACTGACTAAACAGTATATGGCCAGCATTACCACACTAACTAAACAACTTACGGACAGCATTCCACACTGACTAAACAGTCTATGGCCAGCATTACACACTGACTAACAGCGTATGGCCAGCATTGCACCCTGACTAAACACGTATGGCCAGCATTATAGCCTCACTAACAGTGTATGGCCAGCATTATACATTGACTAATTAACAACGTAAGGCCAGCTTTACACTGATTAAATCCATGTGGCTAGCATTGCATACTGACTAAACAGTGAACGGCCGGCATTACACACTGACGGAACACATAACGCCAGCATTACACACTGAATAAAGAGTGAATGGCCAGCATTACACATTGAAGTAACCATGTAAGGCCAGCATTACACACTGACTAAACAGCAAATGGCCAGCATACACACTGACTAAACAAAGTATGGCCAGCATTACACACTGCTAAACAACGTATGGCAGCATTACACACTGACGAAACAACGTAAGGCCAGCATTACTCACTGAATAAAGAGTGAATGGCCAGCATTACACACTGAAGAAACCATGTAAGGCCAGCATTACACACTGAATAAACAGCTTATGGCCAGCATTACACACTGACTAAACAGCGTATGGCCAGCATTGCACACTGACTAAACAGCAAATGGCCAGCATCACACACTGATTGAACAACGTATGGCCAGCATTACACACTGACTAAACAAGGTATGGCCAGCATTACACACTGACGAAACAACGTAAGGCCAGCATTACAAACTGAATAAACAGCTTATGGCCAGCATTACACACTGACGAAACAACGTAAGGCCAGCATTACACTCTAAATAAAGAGTGAATGGCCAGCATCACACTGACGAATCAACGTAAGGCCAGCATTATACACGGAATAAACAGCTTATGGCCAGCATTACTCACTGACTAAACAGCGTATGGCCAGCATTGCACACTGACTAAACAGTCCATGGACAGCATTACACACTGACTAAACAGTGTATGGCCAGCATTACTCACTGACTAAACAGTATATGGCCAGCATTACACACTAACTAAACAACTTATGGCCAGCATTCCACACTGACTAAACAGATTATGGCCAGCATTACTCACTGACTAAACAACGTAAGGCTAGCATTACACACTGAATAAACAGCTTATGGCCAGCATTACACACTGACTAAACAGTCTATCGCCAGCATTACACACTGACTAAACAACGTATGGCAAGCATTACACACATGACTAACAGTCTATGCCAGCATACACACTGACTAACATCTATGGCCAGCATTAACACACTGACTAAAACAGTCTATGGCCAGCATTACACACCTGGACTAAACAGTCTAATGGCCACATTACAACACTGACTAAACAGTCTATGACAGCATTACACACTGACTAACATGCAGCCAATCTGACACACTGACAAACAACATATGGCCAGCATTACAAACTGACAGAAACAACGTAAGGCCAGCATTACACACTGAATAAACATGCTTATGGCCAGCATTACTCACCTGACTAACATGTAAGGCCAGCATTACACACTGACGAAACAAAACCACGTAAGGCTAGCTTTACACATGAATAAACAGCTTATGGCCACATTACTCACTGACTAAACAATGTATGGCCACATTCACACTACTAACAACGTATGGCAAGCTTACACACTGACTAAACAGTCTATGGCCAGCATTACATATTGACTTAACAACGTAAGGCCAGCATTACCTGAATAATAAATACGCCAGCATTACATACTGACTAAAGCGATGGCCAGCCATTACCCACTGACGAAACAAACGCAAGGCAAGCATTAAACACGATAAACAGCTTATGGCCAGCATTACTCACTGACTAAACAGCGAATGGCAGCCATTACACACTGAATAAAGAGCGAATGGCCAGCATAACACACTGACGAATCAACGTAATGGCCAGCATTAAACACTGAATAACAACTTATGGCCAGCATTCCACACTGACTTAACAGTATTTGGCCAGCATTACACACTAACTAACAACTTATGGCCAGCATTCCACACTGACTAACAGTCTATGGCTAGCATTACACACTGACTAACAGCGTATGGCCAGATTGCACCCTCACTAAACAGTGTATGGCCAACATTACACCCTGACTAAACAGTGTATGCCACATTATACATTGACTTAACAACGTAAGGCCAGCTTTACACTGATTAAATAACATTGGCTAGCATTACATACCGACTAAACGTGAACGGCCCAGCATTACCACACTGACGAAACAACGTAAGGCCAGCATTACACACCTGAATAAAGAGTGAATGGCCAGCATTACACACTGAAGAAACCATGTAGGCCAGCATTACACACTGAATAAACAGCTTATGGCCACATTACACACTGACTAAACAGCGTATGCCACATTGCACACTGTCTAAACAGCAAATGGCCAGCATTACACACTGACTGAACAACGTATGGCCAGCATTACACACTGACTAAACATGTGTAATGGCCACATTACACCACTGCGACAACAGTAAGGCCAGCATTACACACTGAATAAACAGCTTATGGCCAGCATTACACACTGACAAAACAACGTAAGGCCAGCATTACACACTAAATAAACAGCTTATGGCCAGATTACTCACTGACTAACAGCGTATGCCAGCATTGCACACTGACTAAACATCCATGGACAGCATAACACCTGACTAAACAGTGTATGGGCTTATTATTACTCACTGACTAAACTGCTATATGGCCAGCATTCACACTAACTAAACAACTTATGGCCAGCATTCCACACTGACTAAACAAGCTTATGCCAGCATTACACACTGACTAAACAGTCTATGCCAGCATTAACACTGAAACTCTGCCAGCATACACACTGACTAGACAGCGTAGGCCAGCATTGCACCCTCACTAAACAGTGTATGGCCAACATTACAACCCTGACTAAACAGTGTATGGCCAGCATTATACATTGACTTAACAAACGTAAGGCCAGCTTTACACCTGATTAAATAACTGTGGCTAGCATTACATACTGACTAAACAGCGTATGGCCAGCATTGCACCTGTCTAAACAAATGGCCAGCATTACACACTGACTGAACAACGTATGGCCAGCATTACACACTGACTAAACAATGTATGGCCAGCATTACACACTGACGAAACAATGTAAGGCCAGCATTACACACTGAATAAACAGCTTATGGCCAGCATTACACACTGACGAAACAACGTAAGGCCAGCATTACACACTAAATAAAGAGTGAATGGCCAGCATCACACTGACGAATCAACGTAAGGCCAGCATTACACACTGAATAAACAGCTTATGGCCAGCATTACTCACTGACTAAACAGCGTATGGCCAGCATTGCACACTGACTAAACAGTCCATGGACAGCATAACACACTGACTAAACAGTGTATAGCCATTATTACTCACTGACTAAACAGTCTATGGCCCAGATTACACCTGACTAAACAATGATGGCCATCATTACACACTGACTGACTAACAACATATGGCCAGCATTACAAACTGACGAACAACGTAAGGCAAGCATTACACACTGAATAAACAACGTAAGGCTAGCATTACACACTGAATAATCAGCTTATGGCCAGCATTACTCACTGACTAAACAACGTATGGCCAGAATTACACACTGACTAAACAGTCTAGGAGCCAGCATTACACACTGACTAAACAACTATGGCAACATTACCACACTGACTAAACAGTCTATGGCCAGCATTACACACCGACTAAACAACGTAAGGCCAGCATTACACACTAAATAAAGAGTGAATGGCCAGCATCACACTGACGAATCAACGTAAGGCCAGCATTACACACTGAATAAACAGCTTATGGCCAGCATTACTCACTGACTAAACAGCGTATGGCCAGCATTGCACACTGACTAAACAGTCCATGGACAGCATAACACACTGACTAAACATTGTATGGCCAGCATTACTCACTGACTAAACAGTATATGGCCAGCATTACACACTAACTAAACAACTTATGGCCAGCATTACACACTGACTAAACAGCTTATGGCCAGCATTACTCACTGACTAAACAACGTAAGGCCAGCATACACACTGACGAAACAACGTAAGGCTTTAGCACACTGATAAAACAGCTTATGCAAGTTACACACTAACTAAACAGTCTATGGCCAGCATTACACACTGACAAAACAACATATGGCCAGCATTACACACTGACTAAACCATCTATGGCCAGCATTACACACTGACTAAACAATGTATGGCAAGCATTACACACTGACTAAACAACGTATGGCAAGCATTACACACTAACTAAACAGTCTATGGCCAGCATTACTGACTAAACAACGTATGGCCAGCATTACACACTGACTAAACAGTCTATGGCCAGCATTACACACTGACTAAACAACATATGGCCAGCATTACACACTGACTAAACAACGTATGGCCAGCATTACACACTGACTAAACAGTCTATGGCCAGCATTACACACTGACTAAACAGTCTATGGCCAGCATTACACACTGACTAAACAGTCTATGGCCAGCATTACACACTGACTAAACAGCAAATCGCCAGCATTACACACAGATAAACAGTCTATGCCAGCATTACAACCTGACGAAAACTGTTACAAATTATTTTAAGGCTATGTCCACCCTAAAAATTTTTTTTTTATATATGGTCCCCCCTGGGCTCCCAGCCCCAACCGCTATAATTTTTTTTTTAGAAGCCCCCCAAACTCTACTTACCCCTCCCCTCGTCCTCCGCCGCGCTCCCGGCCCTCTGCTTGCAAGGAAATGCAAGCAGAGGGGCGGGACCGGCAGCCGCGTCTGTGATTGGCTGAGCGGCAGCCAATCACAGACGCGCTGCGGCAGCTCACTTCGCCGGAGGAAAGAGGAGAGGTAAGTAAGGTTTGGGGAGCTTTCTAAAAAAAAAAATATGCGGCTGGGCTGGGGAGACATGGGGGAAATGATTACTGAAGGGTTTTATGCTAGGGGAGGGATAGTAGAACGGGAGGGAGGGGGGAGAGGGAGGGAGAGGAGGGGGAGGGAGGGTGGAGAAGGGCTGCATACGCATGGCAAAAATCTACCTGAGGCCAGCTAGCAGGCAGTGTCCTATATGGACTCTGCTAGCCTCCTGTAGTCATTTTTTGGGACTTTGGGGGGGACTACAGGAAACCCTATGGAGCTGGGATGTGAGGTAAGGATTAAACTACACTACATGGTGGGGCCAGTAGTTGGGGGGATTATAGTTTTGGGGGTGGACATGCCCTTTAATTAGCAGTTTCTGTGCTTAATTCAGTAAAATGTCTCACTTTATAAACTACTAGCAGTTGTACCACGGGGTTGTGGTTAAAGCATTTTTTAGGTGCAGGTGTGTGTTTTGGCTTAGATCGCCATTATGATAAGTCTCTCAGGGTTGTGACTGTGTGTGGTGAGCACTACTACATACATACTCATACATACAAGATTTCTGCTTTATATAGTAGATTAAGGGATTGTCTGACCAAATTACTTTACAGATTTGGGATTGTGGATTGAGTGAGTTATACCCTAACATTTAAACTGCTTTTATAATTATTTTGATTTAATCAGATCATCCATTAAAACCCCTATGAAGTAGACACATTTCATGTCAGTAGTCTTCTTCAAAGACAGAATTAACTTTGCAAGCGTGTCCACAGTTCGTGTTCAATAGCCTTACCTAAATGTTTGCCATTTATGAAAAAGCTGCCAACACCTCTTTTTTTAAAAAAAATCCAACATTCTGCTTGAAGCGCAAGTTCACTTAAATAACCTCTAAATGTATATTACCTCCCCCAAACCCACTTTCGCGATATAACAGCTTTTCAAAACCATTTAGGTACCGCCCCCTTCTCCTATTTCGAGCTCATTTTGAACAAAACAGGAGCAGGGGACTTCTGCGCCGACAGACACTACTTCTTGGGCGTGATATCAAAACGTCATGACAGACCGCTTAACTGATTGGGCATGACCCCACGTCACGTCATGCCTTAACTGCCAGCTGCAACCAGAAGTGGAGCGGCTGTCATCAGCAGAGGCAGCGTAGGAGCAGCAAGGGACCAGGTCAGGTAGTAAGTTCAGGAGCTTCTTTGGAACGTGTGAATATCGCAAAATTGGGGTTTGGGGGGTAATTTCATTTTGGAACTAACATTTTTTTCAGTGTACTATACCTTAAAGCAGGGTTGTCAAACTTCACCCCCCTCCACTTGTTTGAAAACAATCCCAGCATTCCTTGGAGTTACATTCTGCATCTAAGTGCACAGATAGGAAATTCCGATATAATTATTATACAGGTTTCTAATATTCAGAATGTTGTAGATACTTACCCATTTAGTGACTTTTATTTCACAAAACTGTGATGCCTCAGGAACAGTAATCATTACTAATCTGATTTGATTGGAACCATGCAGTTTGAGCTGAACATTCACTAATCCATGAAGCACACAGTATTTTTTGTACATGTCAACTATGTATAGCTTATTTCTTACAATAATTTCCTAATTTGCTTAAACTTGTAATTGGTAGACAGCATGTCTGTGGCAGTGGCGTACCATCGGGTCTGCAGGATGGGGGGGCCAAGGACTCAGAGGGCCCACGATCAGCCTTTTTAAAACAGCTGATCTTGCGCATCTACTCATACAGATGTTACTGCGAAGGAAATCAAGATGTCTGAGTGGAAGATGGTTTAACTCCAAGAGCACTGGAAGGGAGGGGTTTCTGTCAGGGCCCTGGCCAACATCTTGTGGTCGGGTGAGGGGGGTGGGCCCCCTGCGTTCTGAGGCTGCCTTTGGCCAATGGCTGTGAGTTATAGGCTTCTGTTTTCCTGGAATAGTTCAAGAGAAAAAAAACATATTTAGAAGCGTATACAAATAGGTACCACTATGTCTTTTAAACAATGAGTTTTCTTTTTTATTATATACTTTGCTTTCTGATTAATATTACTGTCCAATCCCACATCGCTTTAATTTACCCTGCTGATGTCAGGGGGTTAACATTACTTCATTTATAAAGTTCCTCCTATTCCGGGCACAGTGCCCGGGTTTTTAATGGGGATTGCATTTACCCATTTGACCCGTAAGAGATAGCCGAACTTCATAAAAGTTTTGGCAGTTCGTAACAAACCCATTAAAGTCAATGGGAAGTGATAGTCCGAAACGTCGGAGATGATTAACGATAAACTACAAAGGTAATTACTGTAAATGTTTGTGGCACCTGGGAAATGGCTCTGGAACAAGTCACTATCACACAAAAATTGTTTAAACACTTACTTTTGTGATCAGGCAATTGTTGTGTGGTTTCGCAAGTTACATTCGAGGGTTACGGCCCTCTGACGAACGATAGTTTAGAGGGTTACCGAAATTACATTTGAGGGTTACAGAATGATACATTATATATTTATCAAAAACTCCCCATTCGAGAGTTCCCGAAACGATTGATACATTCGAGGGTTAGCAAAACAAAATTACATTTGAGGGTAAGCTAACATAATTTGATAATTATCGAATGTTCGATAATTATCAAAATACAGCAGCGATTTTCTGAAAACCGAACTAGTTAGAACCCAAATAGTCTGAATACCGGTAGGGGTGGGGGGTTTAGACGCACACTGACTAAACAGTCCATGGACAGCATAACACACTGACTAAACAGTGTATAGCCATTATTACTCACTGACTAAACAGTCTATGGCCAGCATTACACACTGACTAAACAATGTATGGCCATCATTACACACTGACTAAACAACATATGGCCAGCATTACAAACTGACGAAACAACGTAAGGCAAGCATTACACACTGAATAAACAACGTAAGGCTAGCATTACACACTGAATAATCAGCTTATGGCCAGCATTACTCACTGACTAAACAACGTATGGCCAGAATTACACACTGACTAAACAGTCTAAGGCCAGCATTACACACTGACTAAACAACGTATGGCAAGCATTACACACTGACTAAACAGTCTATGGCCAGCATTACACACCGACTAAACAACGTAAGGCCAGCATTACACACTAAATAAAGAGTGAATGGCCAGCATCACACTGGACGAATCAACGTAAGGCCAGCATTACACACTGAATAAACACTTATGGCCGCATTACTCACTGACTAAACAGCGTATGGCCAGCATGCACACTGACTAAACAGTCCATGACAGCATAACACACTGACTAAACATTGTATGGCCAGCATTACTCACTGACTAAACAGTATATGGCCAGCATTACACACTAACTAAACAACTTATGGCCAGCATTACACACTGACTAAACAGCTTATGGCCAGCATTACTCACTGACTAAACAACGTAAGGCCAGCATTACACACTGACGAAACAACGTAAGGCTTTACACACTGAATAAACAGCTTATGGCAAGCATTACACACTAACTAAACAGTCTATGGCCAGCATTACACACTGACAAAACAACATATGGCCAGCATTACACACTGACTAAACCATCTATGGCCAGCATTACACACTGACTAAACAATGTAGGCAAGCATTACACACTGACTAAACAACGTTGAAACATTACACACTAACTAAACAGTCTATGGCCAGCATTACTGACTAAACAACGTATGGCCACATTACACACACTGACAAACGTCAATGGCCACATTACACACTGCTAACAACATATGGCCAGCATTACACACTGACTAAACAACGTATGGCCAGCATTACACACTGACAAACAGTCTATGGCCACATACACACTGACTAAACAGTCTATGGCCAGCATTACACACTGAGTAAACAGTCTATGGCCAGCATTACACACCTGACTAAACAGCAAATCGCCAGCATTACACCAGACAAACAGTCTATGGCCAGCATTACACACTGACTGAAACTGTTACATTATTTAAAGGCTATGTCCACCCTAAAATTTTTTTTTTATATGGTCCCCCCTGGGCTCCCAGCCCCACCGCTATAATTTTTTTTTAAGAAGCCCCCCAAACTCACTTACCTCCCCTCGATCCTCCGCCGCGCTCCCGGCCCTCTGCTTGCAAGAAATGCAAGCAAGGGCGGGACCGCACCGCGTCTGTGATTGGCTGAGCGGCAGCCAATCACAGACGCGGCTGCCGGCACTCACTTCGCCGGAGGAAAGAGGAAGGTAAGTAAGAGTTTGGGGAGCTTTCTAAAAAAAAAAAATATCGGCTGGGGCTGGGGAGACATGGGGGAAATGATTACTGAAGGGTTTTATGCTAGGGGAGGGATAGTAGAACGGGAGGAGAGGGAGGGAGAGGGAGGAGGGAGGGGGGGGGGGGAGAAGGGCTGCAGTACGCATGCAAAAATCTACCTTATGCCCAGCCTAAGCATCAGTGGGTCCCCATATGGACTCTGCTAGCCTCCTGGTAGTCATTTTTTGGGACTTTGGGGGGGGGACTACAGGAGAACCCTATGGAGCTGGGATGTGAGGTAAGGATTAAACTACACTACATGGTGGGGCCAGTAGTTGGGGGGATTATAGTTTTGGGGGTGGACATGCCCTTTAATTAGCAGTTTCTGTGCTATAATTCAGTAAAATGTCTCACTTTATAAACTACTAGCAGTTGTACCCGGGGTTGTGGTTAAAGCATTTTTTAGGTGCAGGTGTGTGTTTGGCTTAGATCGCCATTATGATAAGTCATTCAGGGTTGTGACTGTGTGGTGAGCACATACATACATACATACATACATACATACAAGATTTCTGCTTTATATAGTAGATTAAAGGGATTGTCTGACCAAATTACTTTACAGATTTGGGATTGTTGGATTGAGGTGAGTTATACCCTAACATTTAAACTGCTTTTATAATTATTTTTGATTTAATCAGATCATCCCATTAAAACACCTATGAAGTAGACACATTTCATGTCAGTAGTCTTCTTCAAAGACAGAATTAACTTTTGCAAGCTGTGTCAGCACAGTTCGGTGTTCAATAGCCTTACCCTTAAATGTTTGCCATTTATGAAAAAAGCTGCCACACACTCTTTTTTATAAAAAAATCCAACATTCTGCTTGAAGCGCAAGTTCACTTAAAATAACCTCTAAAATGTATATTACCTCCCAAACCCCACTTTCGCGATATAGACAGCTTTCAAACCATTTAGGTACCGCCCCCTTCTCCTATTTCGAGCTCATTTTGAACAAAAACAGGAGCAGGGGACTTCTGCGCCGACAGACACTTTACTTCTTGGGCGTGATATCACAACGTCATGACAGACGCTTTACTGGATTGGGCATGACCCCACGTCACGTCATGCCTTAACTGACAGCTGCAACCAGGAAGTGGAGCGGCTGTCATCAGCAGAGGCAGCGTAGGAGCAGCAAGGGACCAGGTCAGGTAAGTAAGTTCAGGAGCTTCTTTGGAACGTGTGAATATCGCAAAAATGGGGTTTGGGGGGTAATTTACATTTTGGAACTAACATTTTTTTCAGTGGACTTACACTTTAAAGCAGGGTTGTCAAAACTTCACCCCCCTCCACTTGTTTGAAAACAACTCCCAGCATTCCTTGGAGTTACATTCTGCATCTTAAGTGCACAGATAGGAAATTCCTGATATAATTATTATACAGGTTTCTAATATTCAGAATGTTGTAGAATACTTACCCATTTAGTGACTTTTATTTCACAAAACTGTGATGCCTCAGGAACAGTAATCATTACTAATCTGATTTGATTGGGAACCATGCAGTTTGAAGCTGAACATTCACTAATCCATGAAGCACACAGTATTTTTTGTACATGTCAACTATGTATAGCTTATTTCTTACAATAATTTCCTAATTTGCTTAAACTTGTAATTGGTAGACAGCATGTCTGTGGGCAGTGGCGTAACCATCGGGTCTGCAGGATGGGGGGGCCAAGGACTCAGAGGGCCCACGATCAGCCTTTTTAAAACAGCTGATCTTGCGCATCTACTGCATACAGATGTTACTGCGATCAGATGTTTAAAAAGAGCTATCCAAAGCACGCTGGGAAGGGGAGGGGTTTCTGTCAGGGCCCTGGCCAACAATCTTGTGGGTCGGGTGAGGGGGGTGGGCCCCCTGCAGTTCTGAGGCTGCCTTTGGCCAATGGCTGTGAGTTATAGGCTTCTTGTTTTCCTGGAATAGTTCAAGAGAAAAAAAACATATTTAGAAAGCGTATACAATATAGGTACCAGCTATGTCTTTTAAACAAATGAGTTTTCTTTTTTATTATATACTTTGCTTTCTGATTAATATTACTGTCCAATCCCACATCGCTTTTAATTTACCTGCTGATGTCAGGGGGTTAACATTACTTCATTTATAAAGTTCCTCCCTATTCCTGGCACAGTGCACAGGGTTTTTAATGGGGATTGCATTTGACAGCATTTGACCCGTAGAGATAGCCGAACTTCAGTAAAAGTTTGGCAGTTCGTAAACAAACCCATTAAAGTCAATGGGAAGTGATAGTCCGAAACGTTCGGATGATTAACAGATAAACTAACAAAGGTAAATTACTGTAAATGTTTGTGGCACCTGGGAAATGGTCTCTGGAACAAGTCACTATCACCAAAAATTGTTTAAACACTTACTTTGTGATCAGGCAATTGTTGGGTTTGCGCAAGTTACATTCGAGGGTTACGGCCCTCTGACGAACGATAGTTTAGAGGGTTACCGAAAATTACATTTGAGGGTTACAGAATGATACATTATATATTTATCAAAAACTCCCCATTCGAGAGTTCCCGAAAACGATTGATACATTCGAGGGTTAGCAAAACGAAAATTACATTTGAGGGTAAGCTAACAATAAATTTGATAATTATCGAATGTTCGATAATTATCAAAAATACAGCAGCGATTTTCTGAAAACCGAACTAGTTAGAACCCAAATTAGTCTGAATACCGGTAATTTGACTCGGCCCGAAATTGGGTACGAGTTTGGTTTTGTGTCCATCACTATTGACCAGTAACGCTGTATAAGGGTTGGTTCACAGTGGTACCAGTGCTTTTTATTAGGTGAAGAATTCTTTATACTCTCATCTCTCTCTATATAACTAGACCAAATCCAAGTTTTGTTCAGCCACCTGTTTCGTGGAATGCACTGAAATACTGAAAATCCGATTCTACCTAATCAGAGTGGAATTTTCAATTTTTTACTTTTTGACCAAGATTTTCACCTTTTAACTGTCATTTTCAAACCGCCATTTCTGGGGGGTTTTACCGTGTTTTTTTTTTTTTTTAATTTACCACAATTTTCAATTAATTGAAATCAGGTTCAAAATTGGGGCTCACCTCTTTTCTGGTTCCCATGCCTGGGTTGAAATGAAATGAGGATTAAATTCCGATCAGTTTAACGATCATTAATTTATGAACATTAACGTAAATTAACGAAAACGATTGTAAATTACAGATCGTAAATTACTGATAATGTGATCGTAGATCACATTGTACGATCCCCATAGAATACCATTGTGGTAGTACTATCGCATAGTACGCAACGACCGAGCGTTCGTTATATACGAATGTTCGGCGTAAATGTACATCTGCAGGCATAAATTAATGGCCGCTGTAGTACATTACAGATAAAGCGTGGTATCGCTAAACTGCGATACCTCGCTTTATAAATATGGCCCTGAGTTTCTCCAAAACTTTTGAACAGAACTGATCCCCTCTCTATTCATTAAACAAGAGAAAAAATCTACTGGTTAACATAGTAACATACTGTAGCAACTGAGGTTGAATAAACACTTACATCCATCTAGTCCAACCTTTATATCCTCCTCTTTAACCCTAACTTGATCCAGAGGGAGGCAAAATACTGGAGTTCTTGATCAACAAGAACTACAGTATATGTATTAATACCAGTAATTCTCAATATTTTTTTAGTTTTAGGAACTAATCCATACTATTTTTAAAGCTATTTAATGAACTTGCTATTACCACATTTGCTGAAAGACAGTTCCAAAGTTTCACCGTTCTCACTGTAAAGAAAATTTTCCTAACCTGAAGATGAAACTTGCTTTCTTCCAACCTTAAAGGATGTAATCGAGTCCTCTGATATGACCTGTTAGTCATTAGTCATACAGAGAGTTCATTGTATGGCTCATTAATATATTTGTATATAATTTAGTTTATATAACTGCTTCTTTTTCCAAGATGTCCCTTTTGTATATGGGATTCCAAAACTGCACCGCATATTCCAAATGAGGCCTTACCTGTGCCTTGTAAAGAGGGAGAATAATATTTAACTCTCTTGAATCTATTCCTCTCTTTCTAAAAGACAATATCTTGCTAGCTCTAACCGTGGCTGTCTGGCATTGTTTGCCTGGGCATAGATGCTCTGTATAACTTGATGAAGACTGTTTCTTTATTTATATTTATTTACCAATTTGTGAGTCTACATAAAAATCCATTAAAATACCTAATCATTCTTACCTCTCAAGATATTTTTTCATTATAGTGCTTTTATATTTCCCTGACATGGCAGCTTTACAGAGAAAAAGCCTTCACAGAAAAGTGCAATTCTCTACAGTAAGATGTGCAGTGTTGCAGTAAATCCTTAGCTAGAATGTTTAACACTTACTGAGTAATTCATTAGAGATCTCACCAAGACACATTGTAATCCATGAGTTATATCAGAGGTATTGCCATTAGACATCTCTTTTTTAGCGTGTTGTGTTGATTCTTTGCTTATAGGAAGTGTTCCCTCTTGTGTTGCCCTAGAGAGAACTCCCATTCATGGACATTGTGATTCTTATAGAACTCTAATAAAATCCTTTCGCAAGCTTTTACTGTCTCTACTGTTTTTTTCTAAGGCTTTCTCTGAGCTGCGGTGTTTAGATAATTCTCTGATGGACTAGCATTAACATGGAATAAGACAGGGGCGTAATTACCAGGGGAAAAGTCCATGAAACCACAGGGGTGTCCGACCTTCTTATTTTCCCTATGACAGATAAAGCTTCCTCACAAAAAAAAACACTGTAGATGAAGGAGGGAGTGGGGCTCCTTAACAGTTTTGCTGGGGGCCCAGTGATTCTTAGTTATGCCACTGAAATAATATTTGGTTTACTGTGTTTAACTTCCTCACTTGGCTATTAATCTGGTCTCAGACAAGTAGATAGACGTCCCTTTAACATCCTCTGCCAAATTCTCTGCCACAAAGCATATAGCAAAATACTCCAAAATGTGCAAGGAATAGATGAGAGAATTTCTGCTGGTGCCTGTGTATTCCGTACTAATATAATAATAAAAATAACATTGTCTGCTCACTGGGTAAAGACAGATATTTCCGGCCAACCGACCAATCCACGAAATATCTGCTGGTGTGGGGCGTCCGGCCATGACTGAGCTTGGTCAACCCATTCACCCGGATCGGATGAGTGGGCAATCGGGTCCATTGGTAAATCACTGTCGATCACGCAGATCCCTATGGGACTGCACAATTGGTAGCGTGCACTGTCGGCCGAGACCAATATTGCCACGACATTTGTCCCGGTCCGTGCATTATCGCTAATGTATGACCGCGGTTGTACATTTACACCAAACATTCATTAATTAATGAATGTTGGGTCGTAGATTATTATACAGTAGTAAATTACCGTAATGGTATTCTATTGGGATTGTAGATTTACGATCTATATCATTAATTTACGATCATTATCGTTAATGTACAATAACGATCGTAAATTAACGATTGTTAAAACAAATGTTAAAAGTTTTTTAGCAATACCGAGCCTTTAGAACTATGATTCTAGCTTGTACATTGAGTTAGAGTGTATAAATAATAAAAGACAGTCAATATATATTTATTTAATATACAATAAAAACAACCATAATATTAACAAAGTTATTTTTAATCTTATATCAAGAGTGCTTCTTTAAGAGCTAGCTTCACCGCTGGCGCCTTCTCCTGATAAAGGGATATCCATGTTTTCTTTCTTTAATTTAGTAAGTTCAGCCTTATATTGCGATTTGCTTTGGTTGACTCTCAATCCCAGGGCATTCATTATGAGGCGTTTTGCAGTAAGTGCAGATGTTTGGGGACGAGGTCCTGAAAGCTGAAGGAAATCAAAATATCTTCTTGCTTTGGATTTTGAAGCCCTTGTTGCTTGACTGAGCGGTCAAACTTTTCAGTGTGACAACGGCGATAACGACATAACACTTCCGGGATATTCCTTAGCATTTATAATAGCACGCTTCTCCCATATACCCCGCACGTCTGTACCGAATTTCATGCCTCTAGCTCAAAAACTGTGCGAGGAGATACAGTCCAAAAAAGCGGAAGAATAAAACGGAAGAAGAAGAAATAGAAAGAAAAGTAATTCTCAAATTCTTTAAGTCAAATTAATTAACTGTACCAGTCTCTGTAGTATGCCTGAGTGATCGTATAAATAGCTTTTGGTGATAGTGATAGAAACCCCAGGCCTGTGTTCCCCTCTATCTGCTCTGTCTTGCTCTTTGTGTGCAGTTAGTAGTATGAAAAATGCCATACACTGTTTTCTATGACTGACTCTGAAGATTAGTTCATATACAAGTTGTTACCAATCCCCAAGCAATAGAGAAAGAGGGGAACACTAGGGAGACCCTGTGAGACTGCAGCACCCCTTCTTGGGGGAAAATTGATATTTAGACAGCTGGAAAACATCCATGTGACTGGGAACAAATAAGCTTATAAACATCTTTATTGTAGGTGTATAAAGAGTGTGAATAGCCATATCTATGGCCACTAATGCACTTTAATATTATTGGCATTCTAAATGATATTCCTATTTAATTTGAGATTTACATTGTTTTTTTGTTGCTAAAATGTAACTTTTTGGCTACATTCAGTTAATTTTCAAATCTTTGCCTGTGTGACCGAGACAAGCAAAATACCGCTCAACATATGGCCACCTGTTCAATAGACTGTCTAGTGATACTGGGCATTCTATCAAGTAGAAGATGGTAGAACCAGTCAGAAAACTTTCCAATGATCCCATCAGCAGCCACACTATCTTGCCCAGATTTCTGCTAAGATATTTCCAAGCTCGGGCAAGGTGGTGAAATGTGATGAGAACTTCTTAGTCCATTTGCAGCCATTGAGAATGGATGGCTGGCTTTAATCTCCAACAACCAATCTGATAAAATTGCTTGATTTATGTTATGGTTAGTAGTTCAAATGACTAATGACTCCCATCATAATTTTTACTGTTGACCATACATTGTTATTTGTATAGCTTTAAGGGTATTTCTACTGAAAAATGAACTTTAGGGCATTTAACACTATTATTTAGAGTAAGGAGATAGAATGTCCCCTTACCTTTGTTACTTCCATGTTCTCTGCTATGTATAGAATTCAGTTTGCAATGGTGATAGTGCGTCTCCTCTAGTTTTTGCAGCATTTCCCTAGTCCTAACATAAGTAAACTTGTGAACATGTTAGAGAATTAGATTAAGGGGCATATTTATAAAAAAAAAGCCAAAATTAGCATGCAAAAAATTACCGCCACACATCGGCCACGAAAATAGCGCTATCGCCATATTTATAACGGCGAGCGCCATTGCCGCAATATGTATCACGGCCGCGATGTGTTGCGGTAATTTTAAGTCCCTTCACAGTGATACTGTACAGTATCGCCGCGAAGGGACTTAAAATCCCTTCCTGACGCCTCTGCTAAGGGGGCAGGGCATACGCCCACCCCGCCCACAACCCCCCGCGGCGGCGGAGCCCACCCACCGCCGCTTTCCCAGCAGCCCCTCCCAACCCCTTCCCCGCTCACGGCAATCTCGGAACAGGGGGCTAGGAGGGGCTGCCGGGAAGGGGCCGCAGCAGGTGGTCGCGACCACCCGCCGCGCACCCCCTCCCCAGCAACCCCTCCAAGCCCCCCGCCCCGGCCGCTCCCGGGGAGGGGAAGGTAGGGAGCTGCTGGGAGGGGTGGAGGCACCCTCCAGCGGGGCCCTGAGAAGGGCCTTTTGGGGCTTAAGGGGTCCCGCAGCATGAACCCCCCTCCCCGGCCCTGGCACTGACAGGGCCAGGGCCCCGGCACTGACAAGTGCCTTTGGCGGGGTCACCCCCAGTGTGCGGCTCTTAAAAGAGCCCTTGGGCGGCGTCTTCTTTCTTCCAGTCCCGGCGACACCAGCTCTGCTGAGGCTGCCGACCCCCGAGAGGTACCCCTGCGGCCGCCAGGGGTACCCCCGGCGGGCGCCGGCGACCTCAACGAGGCCGATGTTGCCGGCGTCTTGATCCGATGCGACGTCTTTGGGCTGGCGACACCAACCCCACTTGATGGCTGAAGATAGAAGCGGCTGGCAACATTGGCTCCGCTGAGTGAGTCTGCCTGGCCATCGGCTCCACTGGCAGCCGCAGTGAGTCTGCCTGGCATCGGCGACCTGAGTGGGGTTGGTGTCTCCAGCCAGAAGACGTCGCGACGGATCAAGACGCACACTGGAGGTGACCCCGCCAAAGGCACTCGTCAGTGCCGCAAGGGCCCTTACAAGGGCCGGGGAGGGGGGTCCCGGTTCGTGCTGCGGGACCCCTTAAGCCCCAAAAGGCCCTTCTCAGGGCCCCGCAGGAGGGTGCCTCCACCCCTCCCAGCGGATCCCTCCCTTCCCCTCCCCGGGAGCGGCCGGGGCGGGGGGCTTGGAGGGGTTGCTGGGTAGGGGGTGCGCGGCGGGTGGTCGCGACCACCTGCTGCGGCCCCTTCCCGGCAGCCCCACCTAGCCTCCTGTTCCGAGACTGCCGTGAGCGGGCAAGGGGTTTGGAGGGGCTGCTGGGAAGCGGCGGCGGGTGGTCTCCACCGCCGCGGGGGGTTGTGGGCAGGGTGGGCATGCCTCCCGGGGCAGGTGTGACCACCCGCCGTGGGTTGCCTGCCCATCCCCGCCGCAGGGAGGCTAGTATCGGCTGCTTTGAAGGTGGCGAAGTAAAACAGCCGATACTAGCAGTGCAAAACACATACCGCCACTTTATAAATAGAAGCGGCGGTAAGAGGTAAGTATCGTCGCGAAGGGTTAACGCTTCGTTAACTTTTCGCGGCCGTTTTCGGACATTAATAAATCGCGTTAAACACGATTTATGCGTTAATGTCAGGGAAAACAGCCGCGAAAACTTAATGAAGCTTTATAAATATGCCCCTTAGTGTACATTAAAAAGGGCAACTCATGAACCTATCTACAGGAGCTCTCCGGGGGGCTTGCATTATGGTGATCTTTGATCACTACTCAGTTCAACACCAGATCACAACATATTTTTAGAAGAAAGTAGGGAGAATGGAATCGCTCCATTTCCAGAGAATTACGTAGAATAGGTAAAGGTTAATGCTATTTTGGATAATCAAGTAAAACTGCAACAAAAAGCATTCTGCCCTCCAGCACCTTGGACTACAGTGGTGAACTAGTAGGATAACTGAACTACTTAGCAGTGTTGGAGTGTTAGGGTACACAGGATGTTTTGAAGATATGATCAACTGATATTAACAAAGTTTCCTGCCTCCTACTGTTGGCTGAGTTTTAATCAAGTCTGTCATGCTTACCAATGACCTCTATTATTTCATTCATTCAGTAATCTAATCTAGTTGTTCCTTGCTAAGCAGGGACTTTACTGTCATGTTTTCTGTATTGGATTAAAATAAAGGTTTTTCAACATTGCATACCTTTTCCTTATGACTGCTCCTTCACATATCATACAGGAGCACAGTGTAGGACTATGTAGAAATTGACATACATGAGCACAGTGTAGGACTATGTAGAAATGGACATACATAAGCACAGTGTAGGACTATGTAGAAATTGACATACATAAGCACAGTGTAGAACTATGTAGAAATTGACATATATGAACACAGTGTAGAACTATGTAAAATATTGACATACATGAGCACAGTGTAGAACTATGTAGAAATTGACATAGAGGAGCACAATTTAGAACTATGTAGATATTGACATACATGAGCACAGTGTAGAACTATGTAAAAATTGACATACATGAGCACAGTGTAGAACCATGTAGAAATTGACATACATGAGCACAGTGTAGAACTACATAGAAATTGACATACATGAGCACAGTGTAGAACTATGTAGATATTGACATACATGAGCACAGTATAGAACTATGTAAAAATTGACATACATGAGCACAGTGTAGAACTATGTAGAAATTACATACATGAGCCACAGTGTAGACCTATGTAGAAATTGACATACATGAGCACAGTGTAGAACTATGTAAAATTGATTATACATTAGCCATTGTAGAACTATGTAGAAATTGACATACATGAGCACAGTGTAGAACTATGTAAAAATTGATATACATGAGCACAGTGTAGAACTATGTAGATATTGACATACATGAGCACAGTGTAGAACTATGTAAAAATTGACATACATGAGCACAGTGTAGAACTATGTAGAAATTGACATACATGAGCACAGATGTGAATATGTACAAATTGACAGACATGGAGAACAGTGTAGAACTATGTAGAAATTGACATACATGAGCACAGTGTAGAAATTTGTAGATATTGACATACATGAGCACAGTGTAGAACTAAGTAGAAATTGACATACAGGAGCACAATTTAGAAATATATAGAAATTGACATACAAGAGCACAGTATAGAACTATGTAAAAATTGACATACATGAGCGCAGTGTAGAAATTGACATACATGAGCACAGTGTAGAAAATGACATACATGAGCACAGTGTAGAAATTGACATACAGGAGCACAGTGTAGAACTATGTAGAAATAATACAGAGGCCTAGAAGTAAAGTAGAGCTTTAAAGGAGATGTACATTTTCAAATAGAGACTGGATAAATGGGATCATAGAAAGAAATAGCCCTAGTGTTTCTTTACTGTGGTTTTCATAAGTTCTTTATATCCCAGGGGAGTAGTAACACATTGGCCATCATGTAACATGCTGCGGTCTAAAGGCACTCAATGGAATAAACACTTCAGGTTAATTGACAGTAAATAAATAATCAGACTGTGTTTGATTGGTAGACATGAAATAAGGGCTGGTAGCGAATGATTATAATCTATCAGTAAACCATTTAACCACATAGTAATGGACATACTGTAATGTATTCTTTATAGCAGCCAAACTGAAATATTAGTAATTTACAAGTGTGTTTGTGCAATTTGAGAAAGATGTGCCAGAAACTCCAAAACATGTCAGTAAAACATTTATTTTAAAATTGTCACAGAAAAAAGTTTTGTAGAAAAAATATTCATTACTGAAAATTCCTTCTGTAAGGTCTAAACTTGATTCAGGAATAAACATAGAAAAGGAAATGTTCAGCCCTGTGCCTGAGGTATGGTAACGTTCAGCTTATTACCACTGAAGGAGAGGTGTCCAGCTCTATTAACTGGTCCAGAATTTTAGGATCCAGGCCCTTTATTAGCAGCTCTACTTACCTAAAATTCACACATGCCAGGTCCGAGTCGGACCTGGATCTGACACCGAACCACTCAGTTCCAAAATCCAAATGTTTTTGGACGGATCGTTCGGATTCCGGTACACGTTTTCTTATTTTTGTGGATTATCAAACGTTCTAGGTTATTTTCGAAATTAGCCTCGAACTTTTGTTAAGTTCCGTTTTAGAATTTTCGGATCTTCGGATTTTACCCGAGATCCAAAAACAGAACGAAACCTAGCAGTTTCGGCCATCTCTGATGCCCAATAGAAATGAAGTAAGGTGAGTATCCAATGGAGAGAGCTGTTGGAATGTTGATTGTTGCAATTTGTTTATTTAGCCTTTTACTTATCCAGTATGTGGGGGGCACCTGTTAATGTTTTCACCCGAGATGATCACAAGTTGTTCTCCAGGGCTAATAAAATCAAACATCTTTTCTCACATGTTATGGGATAGTATTGTCTCTATGTATAAGCAGCTTTTTAACTCGGTTTTATGTACGTTTGTGTGTGCATGTATGTATATTTGTGTGTGCACATACATTTCCAAAAAAAGGTAAATCTTCCAGCCCTACACAAATGAAGTCATTATGAGTGCAGGCCTGTGTTAGAGACATGACGCCTTATTACATTTAAAAAAAAATCTAATTGATTCGTTTTTTCAGAACTTTGAAAAATTGCCGCAGTTTTAAGAATAATACTGTGTAATTTCACAAATGAAATGCATATTTATTGAAAAAATGTGCTTTGTAGATCTAAAACAATGGATATTGAAAGCACATTCCTTATTGCTGGCCCACAGCCTTGGCAGCAGATCTTGCAGACATTAACTAGTCTCCACACAAAAAACCTTTTATGGCTTGGCAGTGAGTAGACTTGGTTATATTGCAGGGAGGGGCATATGTTGGAATACAATAAAATACTCTTTTGGTCTTACCCTGAGACTGTCACACAATGGAACCTAAAATCATTCAACAAAGAATAAAATTGTCTTTCAGTTGGAATGAGGTCAGGATTGTTGGTAAGACCCTAAACACCCCCCCTATATTGTACAGCCAAGTGTAATCAGATTAGAAAACAAAATAAATTGGTCTTAATAATCATAATCAAGTAAAAGTTCCTTGACTTTTTAATACTTTGTGGACTTTAAAAAAAACAACTGATGGTAGCGTGATCAAATATTACATTAATTTCAGCATTTTTTAGCACTGTTTTATAGCATTACAGCATTGCATGCATCAAAGAACCGAAATAATAATAGACATCTCAATGTGTGAATTAACCCCTCAATAATAAACTGAATATATTAAAACAATCCCATGTATAATAATATTGTAACTTGGTGGGTTAATCTTACCAATTATAAACTTACCAATTATATAGTACTTTATTTGTTTATTGTTATAGTTTATTTACTCTGCTGCTAAACTTCCTGTGCTGTGCTTGTGAAGGTTCTCATTCATCCAGGTCATGGTATATCTGTTGTATTCAATTAGATCAACTGGACTTGAAATGAAGTTCTTGAAGACGTTTCGCTAGTCATCCGACTGGCTTTCTCAATTCAGAATGACTTGTAAAAGAATCTGTGGCAATTATGTACCCTGGAAAATCCCAATTAGCATATCACAGCCAAATGTTAAGGGCGTGATTGCATAGTGGCTAAGAGGTGAACGCCCAGGGTAAGGTGTCAAAACAGTATTGTACATGGCAGACAGTTGGTGTCGAACCCCCCCACCTCTATTTAGGCTTGGTTTCTTTATTTTCACATAAATGGCCTCCTTAACACCTCTCTTGAACCAGTCACGTTCCTTTGCCAATATGTTAATGGACAACAGGCAGAACACCTAAATGAGAATAAAAAAATGTAAACCAACCAATGAGGTGGAAGAAAGGATGGAAGATGATAGGCTAATTAAAAGTAGGACACATTTCGCCTAAGTGGTTGCAGCCACCCACAAAGTGTATAAGAGGACCTAGCGATATGCGCATGTGTCAACGTACCAGGAATATTCGAGGATCACTGATTGTGAAATTTACTGAACGGGGTCGAACACACGTCGAAAAGAGCCGTGGAAGATAGTCAGGAAGACACCAAGACTCGCAACCAGGCAGAGGATCGTCAAGGGAGCACAAGGAAGGTACGAAATGGTGTTTCTCACAATGGATAAAAGGGAATCTGGGGATAGCCAGAGCATAACAGGGAAAAGCTTATTAGATGTTAAAAAATTTTCAGCTACTGAATGTATTCCAGCCAAGGATCCATCAGACCACCCAAGATCTAATTGTAAGATGAGTGCCCCTAATTACTTTACCTTTTAGAAAGAAAAATGCACATTGCAATTGCTTTGGAAAGCTGAATCTACTAAGATTAGTAAGAGGAAATACAATTAATGATGGAAACATTTCAAGGAATTGTCTAAATATATATATATTATTTTAACTGCAAATCTATTTTAAAATAAATGGATTAAATAGATTCAAAGGTCTGGGGAATCTTCCAGCTCTACAGCATGCCAGTATCACTGGACCAGTTACTTTGCTGAAATACCATACAAATGGCTCTTCCCATTTGCACTACATGCTAAACAAAATGGTATCTCTGTGCTCAGAGACCCAGAAGGCCTACCAAATTTCTTAATCAGATTGACTCTTCCTCACTTTGCTCTGCCAGATTGGGACCTCCCGATCCTGCCTCCCCCATTTAAGGCACAAGAACCATGGCATACTTTCGCACCAAATCACCTACGATCCAAACAACTAAAAACCAAGCAACTACATAACTACTTATATAACTATATACACCTCCAAGATTAAACCGGTGTATTTCCTCTCAAACCAACCACGTGTGATCAATCTTAAAAGATAAAATTTTCAACCCACACATATAACTGTTGAATTGCTCTGTTCATAATGTTTGTTGCAGTTTTTGTTACCTAGATTTCCTAAAGGGCTGAAAACGGCTGCCCCATCGACCACTGATGTGCGGAAAGGACTTCTACCCCTCACGGGACTTTCGCTTTACCAAGGGAAGGGTAGATATGCTCCTAAAATGGAGACCCCTTGCTATTTTCTTTGTTATTTTGTTTTTTCTTTGTACCTAAAAAAGCTATATTACTATATATGCACCCATATCTTACCATGGTACAACCTTCTATTGTGTTCTTACCTTCTGCCTACCCCCCTTCCACCCACCCACCCCCCACCCCTGCTGGCTAGTATATAAATGTATGACTATGCTTAATAATGCTAACTGTACATAATCTCATGGGAAGTGCAACGCTACGGATTTGCAGCTTAAACGTTAGAGGTTTCAATCAACCCCAACGCAGATCCTAAATTTTACATACCATGCACACAGAAAACATAGACATCATGACATCATCTTACTACAAGCGACGCACTTCAGAACAAACTCTGCTCCATCTATAAAACACAAACAGTATCACAAATGGTTCTATAGCCACAACCCCGAAGCCAAATCGAAGGGAGTGGCAATCGATAGCCACAAAAAACTACCTTTCCAACTCATAGATTTCACCCATGACAACCTAGGTCGCTATATTTTTCTCAAATTGACTATCCAAGGACATACCTTTACAATTGTCAACATCTACCTTCCCAACACCCATCAAGCAGCCACATTCCAATCATACCTAAATAAACTACAAACCTTTCAAAGAACCATTGTCAGAGGCGATTTTAACTTTACCTTTAACCCACAAATCGACACCACATCAGGCTTAAGCCAAGTCCCCTATAAACAGCTAAACAAAGTAAAACAACTGATTCACTCAATGCAACTAGTAGATGACTGGCGCATAACACACCCTTCAGATAGACTTCTCTTTCTACTCCCCAGTACACAACTCCTACAGTAGAATAGACATGTTCCTCATACCTCATCAAACCCTATTTGAAACTCCAAATGCCAATTTGGCCCAACCACATGGTCTGACCATGCTCCCTTAACTTTAACCCTCTCACTACCCCTGAAAAACAGCAAAACATGGTCTTGGAGACTAAGGGACATATTTATAAAGCTTCGTTAAGTTTTCGCGTCTGTTAAAAAAAAAAAAGTTAACCAGGCGTTAACCCTTCGCGCCGATACTTACCTGTTACCGCCACTTCTATTTATAAAGCGGCGGTATCTGTTTCGCACTGCTAGCATCGGCTGTTTTACTTCGCCACTTTGAAGGTGGCGAAAGCAGCCGATACTAGCCTCCCTGCGGCGGGGATGGGCAGGCAACCCGCGGCGGGTGGTCGCACCCGCCCCCGGAGGCACGCCCACCCCGCCTTCGACCCCCCGCGGCAGCTTCCCAGAAGCCCCTCCCAACTCCTTCCCCGCTCGCGGCAATCTCGGAACAGAGGGCTAGAAGGGAAGGGGCCGTAGCGGGTGGTGCCCTTGCGGCATTGACAAGTGCCTTTGGCGGGGGTCCCGCAGCTCGAACCGGGACCCCCAATGTGCGGCTCTTAAAAGAGCTCTTGGGCGACGTCTTCGGGCTGGCGACACCAACCCCACTCAGGTCGCCGATGCCAGGCAGACTCACTGCGGCCGCCAGTGAGCCCACTGGCACCGCCGGCCTCAGCGGAGCCAATGTTGCCAGCCGCCTCTTTCTTTTATCTTCAGCCATCTACTGCGATGGCATCTGAGTTCAGCAGCGGAGTGCACCTCTTTATATAGGTTTGCAGAAAACCCTAATCCATTTCTGATTGGTCAATTTTTTAATGCTTGGTTTACATGCTTTACATTAACCAATCAGATTTCTGGAAGGGTGGCCGCTGCGGCCCCTTCCCGGCAGCCCCTCCTAGCCTTCTGTTCCGAGATTGCCGCGAGCGGGGAAGGGGTTGGGAGGGGCTGCTGGGAAGCAGCGGGAGACCACCCGCCGCGCTTCCCAGCAGCCCTCCCCAACCCCTTCCCTGCCTCGCAGCAATCTCAGTACAGAAGGCTAGGAGGGGCGGGAAGGGGCCGCAGCGGGTGGTCGCGACCACCCGCCGCGCACCCCCTCCCCAGCAGCCCCTCCCCGGGGGGGTTGAGGGCAGGGTGGGCGTATGCCCGGCCCCCTAAGCAGAGGCGTCGGGAAGGGATTATAAGTCCCTTCACGGCGATACTGTACTTAGCGCATTGCGCAACACATCATGGCCGCGCTACATATCACGGCAATGGCGCTCGCCATTTTAAATACGGCGATAGCGCTATTTTCGTGGCTGCGATGTGCGGCGGTTATTTTTTTGCGCTAATTTAGTTTTTTTATAAATATGCCCCTAAATGACAATATGCTTAACAACAAAGACTACATAGATTTAATTAAATCAACAATTGCAATTTTCAAGGAAACCCACGCATCTGACGAACCATCCCCAATAATTTAATGGGAAACCCTCACATGTGTCGGGGTGTCCTCATTCAAGAAGGCACAAAAATCAAAAAAACTTGCCTCCAACATATCCAATTCTTTCAGAACAAACTACTCAATTTAGAAACCACACATAAACAAACACTAGACTCAGTTACCTACCAAGAACTCCTCAAAACTAGACTAGACCTATTATCAACACTAGACCCTATCTCGAACTTAAGGCAAGACCACAAAAATCGAACAATATATGAATTTACTGACAAACCCAGCAAATCCTTGGCGCCCTCCTTGAGATGCAAATATAATTCATCCTATATATGTAAAATCAAAAATAACAAGGACCAAATGGTGCACAGGTCAGAGGAGATAGCAGATGTTTTTAAATCTTTCTACTCTAAATTATATACTCTATCACCCCACATATACAAGCCACACCAGAGAATATCCAAACATATATTCAAAATACAGACTTACCCACCCTTTCCGAATCTCAAACGTCGGTCCTGGACACCCCCTTCACAGCCAGCGAACTCTCTACTGTTATCAAAACTCTTAAGACAGGAAAGAGCCCAGACGGCTTCACTGCCGAATTCTACAAATTCTTCTCTCAAGATCACCTTTTATCCTAACTGCTTTTAACCTAATTTCACCAAATAATCCTTTCAAAAATCAGGCTCTAGAAACCAATATCATAATTATCCCCAAACCGGGAAAGGACCCAAGCCAATGTTGTAGCTATCGCTCAATGTGTTTAATCAATATTGACATTAAACTATATGCCTTAATGATAGCCAACAGACTGAAAGTATTCATATCATATTGGATCCATCCAGAGCAAGTTGTGTTTGTTCCTGGCAGGGAAGCACGTGATAATACAATCAAAACAATATCACTAATCTCCCATTCACTAAATCAAAAAATCCTCATGTGCCTTCTCGCCCTTGACGCCAAGAAGGCGTTCGATAGGGTCAACTGGAACTCCCTTAAATCGACCCTTCAACAAGTAGGAATAGGTCCCAACATAACAAATACAATTATGGCTCTCTATCATCACAACAGAGCTAGAATTAAAATCAATGGCATCCTATCTGACCCCTGCCAAATTCTAAATGGGACCAGACAAGGATGTCCCCTATTCCCCCTGCTATATATCCTTACAATGGAACGTCTGATAACCGCATTACGCTAACCGCATTACGCTCTAATCCCAACACAGGAGGCATACATGTAGGTAATCACAGACATCTCATTTCAGCATATGCTGATGACGTCCTTATTTATGTCACTACACCCCACACATCCCTCCCATCCATTATGCTTGAGTTAGACAACTTTCGCATTTTCAGTAACTATAAAACCAACTATCAAAAATCAGAATGTGTAAACATCTCCTTATCCCAAGACACCATGCTCTTACTTCAAACCAACTATCCCTTTCATTGTCAAAAAGACGTAATTCCATACCTGGGTATCAAAATTCCTAAAGATCTCTCAAAACTATATGATCTTAATTACCAACCTCTGCTTAAGCGCCTTACCTCTGACCTGTGCACATGGCGAACCCAACCATTCTTGTAGTTTGCTAAAATAAATATTATTCAAATGGATATTTTGCGTAAATTTCTCTATGTCTTCCAAACTATCCCTATCTCCCTTCCCAAATCCTTCTTTGATTCATCAAAACGTATCCTCCTCCAATTCATCTGGTCTGGCTCATCCCACAGACTCAAATACTCGACTCTGACCAGAAATAAAAACAATGGAGGTACTGGATTACCAAACCTAAAGGACTACCACTCAACAGCTACCCTAACTCATATCCTGGACTGGATGCATCACCCCTCAAACAAATTATGGATACAGCTACACTCCCATATAACCCAATTACCACTTCAATGCCTACCATGGCTAAAACCTGAACAAAGACCACCTTCTTCAAAGCTGTGTTACTTTACTCCAACCACATTAAAACTATGGGACAAAATTAAGCAACACCATATCTCCAGCTACTCAGGACTACTTCCCCCCACTCTATCTAACCCCAGGTTTCCCCCATCCCTTAATTTCTTAACTGGACCACAAATGATAGACCTAATGTGGGATTATGCATGGACAAAAACAAAATCATACCAATCTTGACACTATTGGATACCGAAAACTATCATTTCACACAATATTTCAAATACCTCCAACTAACACACTTCATCCAAACTTTACACAAAGACCCATCCTGGAAACCCACCTATACCAACTTTGAAAAACTATGCCTTCCTTCCGGATCTCCCAATCATGCCATATCAAAACTCTACGCCATCCTAAAAGACCTCACAACAACGAGCCTTCCATCCTTTACCACCAAATAGGAAGAAGAACTAAACATAAAATTTTCCACAGAGCAATGGGAAACCAGCTTCTCCCTTTCCCACAAATTCTCACTAGCATGCAAAGCCCAGGAAAAAAACTGCAAAATACTTTCCCGATGGTACCGCTACCCAACTATGCTCCATAAAATATTTCCAGCCGTATCAGATATATGTTGGAGATGTGGACGAGACAAAGTAAACATGGTACATATATGGCTCACCTGCCCAACCATTCTACCATTCTGGAACAATATTTTGCAAACATACTCTACCATAACCACAATAAAAGTTCCATTGAATGCACAGACTGTCCTACTCTCAATGCTACCTGGTCCACTGGAACAAAAAAAAAAATGGCCTGTTAAGACATTTCCTAACAGCTGGGAGACTAGTACTCCCAAGATTTTGGAAATCAACAACCTGCCTAAAAAACCTAACCTGGGTTTCTGAATTAAATCATATAATGCGAATGGAAGAGCTCACCTCTTCCCTATACAACAGACATGATCAATTTTCAAACACCTGGGCGCCATGGATCTCTTGAACCCTACAACAATAAACCCATCGGTTTTATTAACAACGGCCCTACTCAAAACTTCAAATAACAACCTCTAATATCCCCATATCCTTCTCGTCTTCAAACTCTGTTATTATATGTTTTAAAATATAAATGCAATATCTAGCCAGAGTAAACTCCCCCCCCACACTCCCCTCTCTTACCCCCCCCCCTCAATGCTATATAAGGTTTTTGTTTTATTGATCAAAATTGTCAAATAAATGCAAATACTTTATTCAATAAAAACAAAGTTTACAAAAAAAAATACCATAACCTGGCTTATCTTTCGTTCGGTAACCCTCGAATTTAGCATGTGGAAACCCAACAATTGCCTAATTGCGTGGAAAGAAATGTTTAATATACTTTGTTTCTATTTACTTATTGAAAGAAATGTTTAAACATGTTTTATGTTCCCCAGACCACTTCCCAGGTATCACAGCCATTTACAGTAAGTTACCATTGCCATTTCATTTGTAATTTATCCAATTTTTTTTGAACCACCATATTTCCTCTCATTGACTTTATGAGTTTGTTACCGAACTTTTACCAAAGTTAGGAAACTAACCAAACTTCAAGATGTTTGCCCATCTCTAGTAAATATGAGTTTATTTCCCCATTAATTGCTAAGATTTATTTTTGAATGATATAGAATTTAAATGTCTATGTATCAGACAATTTAATTTAACAAATGGGCAACTACAAAACTTGAAAAACATCATAAAAAACATTCAAAAATGAATTTGTTTTTTATTCTGTTTTTTGTTCATCTTCAAACAAATTCTGGGGGTAAAAAAGTAATTCTCTATATATGGTCTGTCCTCTTTTAGATTAAGAATGTGAGGATTCCACCACGGAGGATATTTTTTAATGACTTGGGCACCTGGTGTGAAGGAGTGGGCACATGAAAAGGTCTGTGGTTGAAGAGATAAGTGAAAGTCATGGAAATAAATTTTGCAGTGAATGAGCACAAAGTGAGAAGAATGATGTAAATCTCAACAGTGATACTTAGAGTTTCTAATGTTCATCGAGCAGCCAGAAGAGGCTGTGTGCTTAGCTGATAAGATTACTGGAGCTGACAAAATCCACCTGATGGTTATATTGAAGGCTTTCTAGCCTTTCTTAAAACAGTTTAAAGAGGGAAGCTTTACCATTAACACCAGCATGTAATAGCTATCATCTAGATGGTGCTGTACCATCCCTGAAAAGACATGAAGCATCTGGAATCTTTTATACATACAGATAACAAGTCCTGTCTGGGCATCTATCCCAGTTCTGCACATATATATATCGGTCTGGAGTGGGCTGATTGCACTGTGTTTAGAAATTAGAAGACTTTGGGATTTATTTTAACAATTGGCATGCATTCTACAACATTCTGCCCACTGAAGGAGCTGACGGGTATGGAATAATCATGTGGAGGCCTGAGATAAAGTCAACCAATTTATTTAACTTAAAACCTTTTAGTGTCAGGAAGGTTATACACACCCTTAAACAGATTTCGCATAGAGATTTAATAACTTGCAGTGAGCAGATGTCAAAAGTATTCGCAACATTCTTAAATAAGGATAACCAAGTAGCAGGAGCTCTTTTATTGTAATGTTGTAGGGCTCGTTCACACCAGGAAACGTTTTGGTGCAATGTCAAGAGTTAACATTGCAACAAAACGCTTTGTTCATAGGAGTGAACAGTACCGTTCACACCTACCAGTTGAGATACAGTGCCTTGCTCGTAACACACTGTTTGTGTTATCGCATTGTGGTGCCATTGAAATCAATGGACACCACTATGCGATAGGGCAGTGGAATATCGCACAATATCGCAGTGTGATGTTCCCCCGCAGCATTCCCGACCCTAGTGTGAACCCTGCCTAACACTCAAATTTTGCAGCTCCACAATCTATTTTGGAAAGTCTGATTACACTTTGTGATTGACGTTAGTAACATTGGTCATAAAGTGGATGAGGAATTCCGGTTTGGGGAACAATGTGATGAAATATTGCAGGTTAAGTTAGTAGTGTATTGGCACATTAAGGGCCATATTTAATAATCTGCTAATGTGTAGGGGCCAATCCGACCAATCGTGGTCGGCATTATGGTCGGTCAGGGAAGAAAGAAAATCTCCGTCTGTCAGCATCGGCTCCCTTTACTTTACAGTAAAGAGAGATGATACCATTGGCCTGTGTATGGCACATGACCGACCGATCCCCTATACGGTGTGTGGGCGATCAGTCAGTTCCATGTGTATGGTTCCCAAAGTGATGTCAGCACTGTATGGCCACCTTTAGTGCACAGAGCAACAGTTAATGCTTAATCCTTGTGTCAGAGGAGCTTTGCTTTTGTAGGAAGGGTACAGATTTTACACATACAGTAGTGGAGAGGGAAAGGGATATGCAAAGGGAATGAGCCAAAAACAAAAGAAAGGAGTGCCAGAGAAGGGAAAAAAAATAGATTTAAAGGGCATGTCCAACCCCAAACTAAAATTTAACCCACTACTAGCTCCACTGTGTAGTTTAAAAAAAATTTATCTTACATTTCTGCTTATAGTTCTCCTGCAGTAAGTCTAGGAAACTGAAGAGTAGGAGGTGTCTTCCAGTGATTGGCTGCCTCTCAGCCAATCACAGCCATGGCTGCGGATCCAGGCCCTGTTTGCTATTTCCGGCATGCAGGGAGACGGATTAGAGTGCCGCTGGAGCGAGGGGCTGTAAGCAGAGTTCAGATTCTTTTTTTAGCAATCTAATATAGTGGTTGGGGGTGGAAAGGGATGCTCAACATTATAGAAAAAAAATATTTACAGGGTGGAGATGCCCTTTAAGTTTGTGGCAATTAATCCTTCTTACTGTGTGATTTGTTAGAAAATGATTTACAGTAGCAGTTTACATGCCCTTTAAGGAAAATAAACCTTAGTATAATGCTTGTATCCTCCACCTTTCTGTTACTACCTTTAAATTGACATGGTGTCCTGTCCAGAACACTCCAGCCTGTTTCAGTTATCTATTACTTTACTTTAGTCCTTTATATTCCTGGCTCAGCGAAATACACCTTGTTCACAAGCAGAGTTTATTGTACATTCCTTTTTTTCAAATCCAGAACACATTGTGCTAGAGACTATTAACACTGGAAATCTATTGAGCAGAATATTGAAGCACTAAATCGTAATTGTTACTCGGTGGAACTGTGCCATGGTGTAACACATGGTTAGAACTACTTTTGGTTAGTAAGATGCCCTTTTAAAGGGCTGGGCAGAAACAGAAAGTCCTTATTTGCATTACAATGCAAGCTAGTCCATCTCGGTTTTTTAAAAATCAACACAATGTTTGAAGCTTGACATTTACAGCAGTGTATTTGGTAATCTGCTATGCCTGCAGTCATGTTTGATCTGTATCGGCTCAAACACACATTCAAACAAATAACAGCTACATGAGAAACGCATTGGACTAATTGCCATCTAAAAACACAAAGTCAGTTAATGAAGGAGGAACACTTTAAGGTCAAGGTCATTATCTGCTGCTGTCCACACAACCGTTGAGATTTATCATTCCTATTTTGTCAAAATGTTTCCCTGATTGCAGTGATACAGGAGCGATATCAGTATTTCCCAATATCATTTCATTATGTATACCGTCCTGAATGTGCTGCTTTAATAAACATTAGTGCAATACTGTAAATCCTAATGAAATTCAGTGTCTATTAAAAGCATGTAAACCACTTTACATATTGTTTCATATTTGTAAGTTCATCAGCACTGCACTGACCAATACAAAATGATCTTGTGTTGTTTCTAAATATGCCACCATTGCCTTCAGAAGTTATATAATGTACTTATTAGCGTTGATTTGTATGTACATAAAACATATTAGCTGAAGCTCCAGTCAAAATTCAAAGAAAGTCACAGTAGTCTGTTAATGAATTTTCGATCAAGATCTTTATCGAGAAGATGAAAGAAAAAAATATTTTTGGTAAGTAAAACCAGTTAATAAAAGTCAGGTTTGGACTATAGCCAATAACCCAGGCTCAGAGCTCCAAAGGAGACCTCATTAGTATTAGCCACTACAGAGACATTGTTTATCTCAAGCTGGAGGTGTCAGTATTTATTGCTTACCTTCCCTCCGCTCCCGCGTTGTTCCGTCTTCCTCCTCGGTCCGTGACTAATTTCATCTTTATTTCATTTGTATCTTTGGCCGTTCGTGATAGTCCAGTCTGAGTTTTTCTTACAGCTGCATCTCCTATGATGCAGCTGATTTCTGTTAAGTGTTTTGAAGGCAAATTCTAATTCTCATCTTCCTATTCCATTCTTAGATTCCTTTTGCCACTCCTCTCATTCGACTTCTCTCTCTATTTAACTTCTTGGGGATCCGAAGTATTATGGCAAAGGGCATATTTAACAGAAGAACATGTGTGCTTCTCCTAGGGCATTAAATGAGGAGAAGATCTTCAACAGAAAAGTTGCTAACAGATTCATCCCTACTATTCTCCTCTATCTCCCTCTGCATAGGAAAAATCTTTTACTCTGGTTTTATCTTCTGAAACAATATTTAAATTCCTTCCAATCCTTGTAGGCTGTGGTCTGAGATAAAAAAAATATTATTTGGATACTCAAACATTAGTTAGAGCTTTAAGGTTTGTAAATGATAAGGATATGGGACAAGAGGATTATAAAGTAATTTAAGATAACTACAGGCCTTGAACATTTCATTAGGCAGAGAGGAAGAGATTGTGTGAACATGGCTTAAACTCTATTAACTGAGAGCAGTTTCCCATGAATGAATTTTAACAGAACCAACTAATTAGGCAGAAGAGATTATGTACAGAAATGTCAGCGACGTCTAAAGGTCCAATGTTTTCCAAACGTATTTTCGATTGGTCGAAACAGTCTAAAATCCAATCTGAAGAACCTTTCTAAAATCCCCACCTTGTGCAGCGATCTTTTCCATAGATTTTCAGTCTTGCCCAATCAGGTTTTTTCCCCTGAAAAAATGTCCTTCATAATCCGATTGATCGGAATATCGAAGGCATGTTTAAAAAGTTAAAATGTATTAATATAAATTTTAACGATCTTAAACCGACACAGGATTAGGGAGGCACAGGGGAAATTGCTGCATCTACTATGTCTCAATTGTCAGATGGCCCAGTGTTTTGGTTAATCGGATTGAAATATCAACGGACATTTCTGGCATGACCATCAGACCTCAGTTGAAATTTGGTCCAATTATCCATTCAGATGGTATTCAATGTCAATACTGTAATAATGACTTTTTTTGAATGGCAGGCTACTAATAGCTTCATTATTATTATTATTATTATTATTATTATTATGTTATTATATTATTGTATACCAGGCCTATGACAAAAACTGATCTAAATGATCAAAAGTGTGTACAATAATAGTGGGGGTTATAATTCTGTTATATTTTGTTGTGTTTAGTTGGCCTTTAGTACAATCCTCAGGGAACTTAACAGTTACTTGTTATTATTGGACATATTTATAAAGATGTGCTATTTCAAAACACTGTGTTTTTAACATGATACATTATATTGTATGGGGCCTAGGAAAGTGCATTGATTATCTTTTCTATGTTTGCCTTTAACATCGGTAATTTTAAATAGATCATACAATTACGATCACGTTCAATTATTCAATATTTAATTATTTATTTATTATTCTCAACTTACATTCTCCCATCTCCATTCTGTTTTTGTTTCATTCCCCTTCCATTTACTCTTCTCATTTCTCCTCTTGTTTACTAGCTTAGTCTACTACTTTCCTATCTGTGTGTTCTTTCTTTTTTTTCTCTTTCATCTCTCTATCTTTCTCTCTTTCTTTTTCCTCTTTCTCTTTCTTTCTACCTTATTCCATCTTGCTCTCCTTTCATTGTCATCTTTCAGATTATCTCCCCTTCTCCCTGTTCCAGTCTTCTGACCTTTACCTTTTAATTCCACAAGCTTCTCAGAAGATATGCAGAAACCGTTATGCGATCAGCAAATTAGGATAGAAATATTTATTTTACAATCATTAAAGACATGGTATTGCGAAATAGGACCACGTATACTGACCTAACACTGCGAATATGACTTTTCAATTATAATTTTTATTATCATTGTGGTGTCCCTACAAATATCACCAACAACAAACCCCTGGGTCTCAAGTATTGGTTGCTTGATTGGTTCTCCTCTATTGTTGGTGGTGAGTGCCGCTGCAATGATAGTAACTGGAAACCCAAATTGCAGCAATCTTATGATGTGCGTTAATTAGTATTCAGGCACATAATAAGAGAATAATGTTGTCTGAAGAAGGTACCACACAGGTACCGAAACATTACACATGTTAATAAAAGCACTGGATTAAAGCATTCAATTCTGGACCATATTTCCTCTTTAATTGATCCACGTAATCCACGTATGGTAGCAATAAATAACTAAAGGTATTTATGTTCTTGAAAAATATAGTTTTTTTCCCATATGTTAATAAGGGTATAAAAAAGCAGTCCAAAGGTTGTTTCCTGGCAGTACCTCTGCAAAGAACTGTGTCTGATATTCTGCATTTGTATAAAAAAATAATTGTTGTTATGTATCCAATGGTATGTAGCACCATTTATGAGCAAGTTAACATAGGTTACAGTGATGCACAAAAACAGAACAGCGCAATTGCTGCAACCAATTCACCAAGCCGATAGTGGCTTTTTAGGACTGAATTTGTGACGGCAGCAAATAGCTGGTGTTAAAGGTTATCTCCGCCCAAAAAATAAAATTAAAGCACTGATGGGCAAACTGCGGCTCTCCAGATGTTTGAAAACTACAACTCCCAGCATTCCTATGCTTCTCTCTGTAGTTGAGGAATGCTGGGAGTTGTAGTTTTCAAACATCTGGAGAGCCGCAGTTTGAGGATCACTGGTGTAGGGCATCCTCAACCACAAAGTCAGATTTGTAAAACAAGCCCCAGAAACATACTTACACTCCTTTGTTTCCGTGGCTGTCTGTTCACAACCCTCTGATTGCTGGAAGTTGCAAACAAGGGCCTGACCGGCATCCGCGTGGTGAGCGGCTGAATCAGACAATCACAGGTGCGGATACCAGCTATGCAGACAGCCACAGGAACAAAGAAGTGTATGTTTCTTGGCCTTGTTTTACAAATCAAACTTGGCGGTTGGGGGTGGGCTTTTTAATTTTGGGGGTGGACATGCCCTTTAAAGAGTCAGAATGGGTTAACATTAACACCATTTGCGATGCAGAAAGAGCTGCTATCAGCTCCGGGCATTGCCTTATGGGAGCAATAGAGAGTGATAACGGCTCTCTATGGGCCACATTTATAAAAAATCCTTATTGTAAAAATAATGATCGGTATTCTACAATAACGCTCTGTATTTTACGATAACAAACGTTATTCTACGATAACGATCGGTATTCTACGATAACAGCACCGTAGATTTACGATAGCGATATTGTAGGATTACGATCGATATCGTAAAATAATGGTCGATATCGTAGAATACCGATCGTTATTTTTGCGATAGCGATAATGATTTTTTATAAATATGGCCCTATAAATTGATCCAATAGTTTATGGGGCTATTTCCAAGATTATTTTCTGAAAACTAAATACAGAGGTTGCTTTCTTTGGGACTAGTTGCTGGCCATGTCTTACAGTAGTGTGCATCCATGTGACATTTGACTTTTTGATTCAGAGAGAGATTAATATATACAGGGATTTTATACTTGTCATGTAGGTTTGGGCAAGATTTCTAACTATAAATTGTGTGTTTCCTTTACTTGTGCGTTGAGCATTTTCCATTGTTGTTCTCACTAAACAGAACATGATCTCTGTGCCACTTGTGCTACCTAACTCGGTAATAAACACCCCATCAGGGGCTGCACTAAATCAACCCAATTGGTACAAAAATCACTGTCACTAATAAAATTATTTAATACTTAATGCTCTGCTTCCAACACACATAGGTCAGTAAAATCACCCTTACTTGTTCATATTAAAGGACAATTATACTCACCTTCCCTCCGCTCCTCTTCTTTGGTCAGTACCTTTTACCCAGGATGAGGACCTGAACCGCTAGGTCCTCACCCCTGGGTTTGCGTAACTTGAAGCACAGCGTTACTGAAACGCTGCTCTGGTAGGCTTCGTCCTTTAATGGACCTTCCTGTGCGGTAATCCATATCTTTATACCCACCAGGGTGTTCAGGTACATGCCCCACACAGCTATGCTTTCCTTCCTCCCACAGCGCTTATTAATCTTACTTTAATTCAGGACAAAACATCAACTTAAACAACAAGCCGTAATCCCCACAATACTACACATTTCATTCTACTTCCTAGTGTTGGACTGTCCCACAGGGTTAAAAGTTGCTAAAATTTAAATATGGAGCTAAAGGGACTGTAAGAAATGCATTTTAATTAACAATAGGAGTCAGTAGGAGTAAAGCTGGCCATACACTAGGCAGACATTAGATAGATTGGACGTTTGTATATGGACAAAGGACGATGCACCAAGGGCGCACCAATTGCGGCGGCTGCATGGCTAACGCAAAAGTTAACCTCGCAGCCTCCGTAAGCGTTGTTATATGCCGAAATTGGCTATTAGCTGGCGTTTAAAGTATCTCAATAAAATGCCAATTTCGGCATATAACAACACTAGGCAGATAGAAAAGCGGAATAGAAAAGCGTCAGGTAGCGATGTTCCAAGCACCGCTATCAGCATATAACATCAACGAGCGGTTTGCACCAGGTAGCATGTTCGATAATTAAATATTTACTCGCGTATTGCTATATAGACATTTTACTTTCATGTTCGATAATTAGATATTTACTCGCGTATTGCTATATAGACATTTTACTTTCATGTTCGATAATAGATATTTACTCGCGTATTGCTATATAGACATTTTACTTCATGTTCGATAATTAGATATTTACTCGCGTATTGCTATATAGACATTTTACTTCATGTTCGATAATTAGATATTTACTCGCGTATTGCTATATAGACATTTTACCTTCATGTTCGATAATTAGATATTTACTCGCGTATTGCTATATAGACATTTTACCTTCATGTTCGATAATTAGATATTTACTCGCGTATTGCTATATAGACATTTTACCTTCATGTTCGATAATTATATTTACTCGCGTATTGCTATATAGACATTTTCCCTTCATATTCGATAATTACATGTATTTACTCGCATAGGCTATATAGACATTTTACCTTCATGTTCGATAATTAGATTTTACATCGCTATTGCTATATAGACATTTTACCTTCATGTTCGATAATTAATATTTACTCCGTATTGCTATATAGACATTTTACCTTCATGTTCGATAATTAGATATTTACTCTCGCGTATTGCTATATAGACATTTTACCTTCATGTTCGTAATTAGATATTACTCACGTATTGCTATATAGACATTTTACCTTCATGTTCGATAATTACATATTTACTCGCGTATTGCTATATAGACATTTTACCTTCATGTTCGATAATTGATATTTACTCGCGTATTGCTATATAGACATTTTACCTTACCTTATGTTCGATAATTAGATATTTACTCGTATTGCTATATAGAATTTTACCTTCATGTTCGATATTAGATATTTCTCACGTATTGCTATATAGACATTTTACCTTCATGTTCGATAATTAGATATTTACTCCGTATTGCTATATAGACATTTTAACCTTCATGTTCGATAATTAGATATTTACACTCGCGTTTGCTATAAGACATTTTAAATTTACTTTCATGTTCGATAATAATTATATACTCGCGTATTGCTATATAGACATTTTACCTTCATGTTCGATAATAATAATATTACTCGCGTATTGCTATATAGACATTTTACCTTCTATTCGATAATTAATATTTACACTCGCATATTGCTATAATAGACTTTTACCTTCATGTTCGATATTAGATTTATTTACTCGCGTATTGCTATATAGACATTTACCTTCTGTTCGATAATTAGATATTTACTCGCTATTGCTATATAGACATTTTACCTTCATTTTCGATAATTAGAATATTACTTCACGGTATTGCTATATAGACATTTTACCTTCATGTTCGATAATTAATATTACTCGCTATTGCTATATAGACATTTTACCTTCATGTTCGATAATTAGATATTTACTCGCGTATTGCTATATAGACATTTTACCTTCATGTTCGATAATTAGATATTTACTCGCGTATTGCTATATCAGTTTTACCTTCAGTTCGATAATTAGATATTTACTCACGTATTGCTATATAGACATTTTACCTTCATGTTCGATAATTAGTATTTACTCGCGTATTGCTATATAGACATTTTACCTTCATGTTCGATAATTAGATATTTACTCGCTATGCTATATAGACTTTTACCTTCATGTTCGATAATTAATATTTACTCGCGTATTGCTATATAGACATTTTACCTTCATGTTCGATAATTAGATATTTACTCGCGTATTGCTATATAGACATTTTACCTTCATGTTCGATAATAGATATTTACTCACGTATTGCTATAGACATTTTACTTACCTTCATGTTCGATATTAGATATTACTCACGTATTGCTATATAGACATTTTACCTTCATGTTCGATAATTACATATTTACTCGCAGTATTGCTATATACACATTTTACCTTCATGTTCGATAATTAGATATTTACTACTCGCGTATTGCTATATAGACATTTTTACCTTCATGTTCGATAATTAGATATTTACTCGCGTATTGCTATATAGACATTTTACCTTCATGTTCGATAATTAGATATTTACTCACTATTGCTATATTTCATGTTCGATAATTAGATATTTACTCACGTATTGCTATATAGACATTTTACCTTCATGTTCGATAATTAGATATTTACTCCGTATGCTATATAGACATTTTACCTTCATGTTCGTATAATTAGATATTTACTCACGTATTGCTATATAAGACATTTTACCTTCATGTTCGATAATTAGATATTTACTCCGTATGTCTTATATAGACATTTTACCTCATGTTCGATAATTAGATATTTACTCACGTATTGCTATATAGACATTTTACCTTCATGTTGCGATATTAGATATTTACTCGCTTATGCTATATAGACATTTTACCTTCTGTTCGATAATTAGATATTACTCGCGTATTGCTATATAGACATTTACCTTCATGTTCGATAATTAGATATTTACTCGCGTATTGCTATATAGACATTTTACCTTCAGTTTCGATAATTAGATATTTACTCGCGTATTGCTATATAACATTTTACCTTCATGTTCGATAATTGATATTTACTCACGTCTGTATTGCTATATAGACATTTACCTTCATGTTCGATAATTAGATATTTCTACTGCGTTGCTATATAGACATTTTACCTTCATGTTGATAATTAGATATTTACTCACGTATTGCTATATAACATTTTACCTTCATGTTCGATAATTAGATATTTACTCACGTATTGCTTATAGACATTTTACCTTCATGTTCGATAATTAGATATTTACTCGCGTATTGCTATATAGACATTTTACCTTCATGTTCGATAATTAGATATTTACTCACTATTGCTATATAGACATTTTACCTTCATGTTCGATAATTAGCATATTTACTCGCGTATTGCTATATAGACATTTACCTTCATGTGTCGATAATAGATATTTACTCACGTATTGCTATATAGACATTTTACCTTCATGTTCGATAATTTATTTACTCACGTATTGCTATATAGACATTTCCTTCATGTTCGATAATTACATATTTACTCGCATATGCTATATACACATTTTACCTCATGTTCGATAATTAGATATTTACTCGCGTATTGCTATATAGACATTTTACCTTCATGTTCGATAATTAGATATTTACTCGCGTATTGCTTATATAGACATTTTACTCTTCATGTTCGATAATTAGATATTTACTCACGTATTGCTATATAGACATTTTACCTTCATGTTCGATAATTAGATATTTACTCACGTATTGCTATATCGACATTTTACTTCATGTTCGATAATTAGATATTTACTCGCGTATTGCTATATAGACATTTTACCTTCATGTTCGATAATTAGATTATTACTCACGTATTGCTAATAACATTTTACCTTCATGTTCGTAATTAGATATTTACTCGCGTATTGCTATATAGACATTTACCTTCATGTTCGAAATTAGATATTTCTACTACTAGCGTATTGCTATATAGACATTTTACCTTCATGTTCGATAATTAGATATTTACTCACGTATTGCTATATAGACATTTTACCTTCATGTTCGATAATTAGATATTACTCGCGTATTGCTATAGTACATTTACCTTATGTTCGATAATTAGATATTTACTCACGTATTGCTATATAGACATTTTACCTTCATGTTCGATAATTAGATATTTATCCTCGTATTGCTATATAGACATTTTACCTTCATGTTCGTAATTAGATATTATACTCGCGTATTGCTATATAGACATTTTACCTTCATGTTCGATAATTAGATATTTACTCCGTATTGCTATATAGACATTTTACCTCATGTTCGATAATTAGTATTTACTACCACTATTGCTATATAGACATTTTACCTTCATGTTCGATAATTAGAATTATTACCGCGTATTGCTATATAGACATTTACCTTCATGTTCGATTTAGATATTTACTCGCATATTGCTATATAGACATTTACCTTCATGTTCGATAATTAATATTTACTCGCGTATTGCTTATAGACATTTACCTTCATGTTCGATAATTAGATTTTACTCGCGTATTGCTATATAGACATTTTACCTTCATGTTCGATAATTAGATTTTACTCACGTATTGCTATATAGACATTTTACCTTCATGTTGCATAATTAGATATTTACTCACGTATTGCTATATAGACATTTTACCTTCATGTTCGATAATTACTAATTTACCTCGCTATTGCTATAATAAACATTTTACCTTCATGTTCGATTAATTAGATATTTACTCGCGTATTGCTATATAGACATTTTACCTTCATGTTCGATAATTAGATATTTACTCACGTATTGCTATATAGACATTTTACCTTCATGTTCGATAATTAGATATTTACTCACGTATTGCTATATAGACATTTTACCTTCATGTTCGATAATTAGATATTTACTCGCGTATTGCTATATAGACATTTTACCTTCATGTTCGATAATTAGATATTTATTCACGTATTGCTATATAGACATTTTACCTTCATGTTCGATAATTACATATTTACTCGCGTATTGCTATATAGACATTATACCTTCATGTTCGATAATTACATATTTACTCGCGTATTGCTATATAGACACTTTACTTTCATATTCGATAATTAGATATTTACTCGCGTATTGCTATATAGACATTTTACCTTCATGTTCGATAATTAGATATTTACTCGCGTATTGCTATATAGACATTTTACCTTCATGTTCGATAATTAGATATTTACTCACGTATTGCTATATAGACATTTTACCTTCATGTTCGATAATTAGATATTTACTCACGTATTGCTATATAGACATTTTACCTTCATGTTCGATAATTAGATATTTACTCGCGTATTGCTATATAGACATTTTACCTTCATGTTCGATAATTAGATATTTACTCACGTATTGCTATATAGACATTTTACCTTCATGTTCGATAATTACATATTTACTCGCGTATTGCTATATAGACATTTTACCTTCATGTTCGATAATTACATATTTACTCGCGTATTGCTATATAGACACTTTACTTTCATATTCGATAATTAGATATTTACTCGCGTATTGCTATATAGACATTTTACCTTCATGTCGATAATTAATATTTACTCGCGTATTGCATATAGACATTTACTTCATATTCGATATTACATATTTACTACACTCGCATATTGCTATAATAACATTTTACCTTCATTTCGATAATTGATATTTACTCGCGTATTGCTATATAGACATTTACCTTCATGTTCGATAATTAGATATTTACTCGCGTATTGCTATATAGACATTTTACCTTCATGTTCGATAATTAGATATTTACTCACGTATTGCTATATAGACATTTTACCTTCATGTTCGATAATTACATATTTACTCGCATATTGCTATATAGACATTTTACCTTCATGTTCGATAATTAGATATTTACTCGCGTATTGCTATATAACATTTTTACCTTCATGTTCGATAATTAGATATTTACTCGCGTATTGCTATATAGACCTTTTACCTTCATGTTCGTATTAATTATTTACTCACGTATTGCTATATAGACATTTTACCTTCATGTTCGATAATTAGATATTTACTCGCGTATTGCTATATAGACATTTTAACCTTCATGTTCGATAATTCATATTTACTCGCATATTGCTATATAGACTTTACCTTCATGTTCGATAATTAATATTTACTCGCGTATTGCTATATAGACATTTTACCTTCATGTTTCGATAATTAGATATTTACTCGCGTATTGCTATATAGACATTTACCTTCATGTTCGATATTAGATATTTACTCCGTATTGCTATAATGACATTTTTACCTTCATGTTCGATAATTAGATATTTACTCACGTATTGCTATATAGACATTTTACCTTCATGTTCGATAATTACATATTTACTCGCATTTGCTATATACACATTTTACCTTCATGTTCGATAATTGATATTTACTCGCGTATTGCTATATAGACATTTAACCTTCATGTTCGATAATTAGATATTTACTCGCGTATTGCTATATAGACATTTTACCTTCATGTTCATAATTAGATATTTACTCACGTATTGCTATAATATCTTCATGTTCGATAATTAGATATTTACTCACTATTGCTATATAGACATTACCTTCATGTTCGATAATTAATATTTACTCGCGTTGCTATATAGACATTTTACCTTCATGTTCGATAATTAGATATTTACTCCTTATTGCTATATAGACATTTTACCTTCATGTTCGATAATTAGATATTTACTCGCGTATTGCTATATAGACATTTTACCTTCATGTTCGATAATTAGATATTTACTCACGTATTGCTATATAGACATTTTACCTTCATGTTCGATAATTATATTTACTCGCGTATTGCTATATAGACATTTTACCTTCATGTTCGTAATATATATTTACTCGCGTATTGCATATAGACATTTTACCTTCATGTTCGATAATTAGATATTTACTCACGTATTGCTATATAGACATTTTACCTTCATGTTCGATAATTAGATATTACTCGCGTATTGCTATATAGACATTTTACCTTCATGTTCATAATTAGATATTTACTCACGTGATTGCTATATGACATTTTACCTCATGTTCGATAATTACATATTATTACTCGCTTATTGCTATATAGACATTTACCCTTCATGTTCGATAATTGAGATATTTACTCCTTTTGCTATATAGACTTTTATTTACCTTCATGTTCGATAATTAAATATTTACTCACGTATTGCTATATAGACATTTTACCTTCATGTTCGATAATTAGATATTTACTCGCGTATTGCTATATAGACATTTTACCTTCATGTTCGATAATTAGAATATTTACTCACGTATTGCTATATAGACATTTTACCTTCATGTTCGATAATTACATATTTACTCGCTATTGCTATAGAGACTTTTTACCTTCATGTTCGATATAGATATTTACTCACGTATTGCTATATAGACATTTTACTTCATGTTCGTAATTAGATTTACTCACGTATTGCTATATAGACATTTTACCTTCATGTTCGATAATTACATATTTACTCGCATATTGCTATACACACATTTTACCTTCATGTTCGATATTAGATATTTACTCGCGTATTCTATATAGACATTTTACCTTCATGTTCGATAATTAGATATTTACTCGCGTATTGCTATTAGACATTTACCTTCATGTTCGATAATTAGATATTTACTCACGTATTGCTATTAACATTTTACCTTCATGTTCGATAATTAGATATTTACTCTCACGTATTGCTATAAGACATTTTACTTTCATGTTCGATAATTAGATATTTACTCGCGTATGCTATATAGACATTTTACCTTCATGTTCGATAATTAGATATTTACTCACGTATTGCTATATAGACATTTTACCTTCATGTTCGATAATTAGATATTTACTCGCGATTGCTATATAGACATTTTACCTTCTGTTCGATAATTAGATATTTACTCACGTATTGCTATATAGACATTTTACCTTCATGTTCGATAATTAGATATTTACTCACGTATTGCTATTAAGACATTTTACCTTCATGTTCGATAATAGATATTACTCGCGTATTGCTATAGACATTTTACCTTCATGTTCGATAATTAGATATTTACTCACGTATTGCTATATAGACATTTTACCTTCATGTTCGATAATTACATATTTACTCGCATATTGCTATATAGACATTTTACCTTCATGTTCGATAATTAGATATTTACTCGCGTATTGCTATATAGACATTTTACCTCATGTTTCGATAATTAGATATTTACTCGCGTATTGCTATATAGACATTTTACCTTCATGTTCGATAATAGATATTTACTCACGTATTGCTATATAGAACATTTTACCTTCATGTTCGATAATTAGATATTACTCGCGTATTGCTATATAGACATTTTATCTCAGTTCGATAATTAGATATTTACTCGCATATGCTATATAGACATTTTACCTTCATGTCGATAATTACATATTTACTCGCGTATTGCTATATAGACATTTTACCTTCATGTTCGATAATTAGATTTTACTCGCGTATTGCTATATAGACATTTTACCTTCATGTTCGATAATTAGATATTTACTCACGTATTGCTATATAGACATTTTACCTTCATGTTCGATAATTAGATATTTACTCACGTATTGCTATATAGACATTTTACCTTCATGTTCGAAATTACATATTTACTCGCATATTGCTATAATACAATTTTACCTTCATGTTCGATAATTAGATATTTACTCGCGTATGTGCATAGACATTTAATATGTTCTATTAGATTTACTCGCTATTTCTATAGCATTTTACCTTCATGTTCGATAATAGATATTTACTCACGTATTGCATATAGACATTTTACTTTCATGTTCGATAATTAGATTTACCGCGTATTGCTATATAGACATTTTACCTTCATGTTTGATAATTAGATATCTCACGTATTGCTATATAGACATTTTACCTTCATGTTCGATAATTAGATTATTTACTCCGTATGCTATATAGACATTTTACCTTCATGTTATAATTAGATATTTACTCGCGTATGCTATATAGACATTTTACTTCATGTTCGATAATTAGATATTTACTCACGTATTGCTATATAGACATTTTACCTTCATGTCGATAATTACATATTTACTCGCATATTGCTATATAGACATTTTTACCTTCATGTTCGATAATTAGATATTACTCGCTATTGCTATATGACATTTACCTTCATGTTCATAATTAGATATTTACTCGCGTATTCTATATAGACATTTTACCTCATGTTCGATAATTAGATATTTACTCATATTGCTATAAGACATTTTACCTTCATGTTCGATAATTAGATATTTACTCGCGTATTGCTATATAGACATTTTACCTTCATGTTCGATAATTAGATATTTATTCACGTATTGCATATAGACATTTTACCTTCATGTTCGATAATTACTATTTACTCGCGTATTGCTATTAGACATTATCCTTCATGTTCGATAATTACATATTTACTCGCGTATTGCTATATAGACACTTTCTTTCATATTCGATAATTAATATTTACTCGCGTATTGCTATATAGACATTTTACCTTCATGTTCGATAATTAGATATTTACTCACGTATTGCTATAAGACATTTACCTTCATGTTCAATAATTAGATATTTACTCGCATATTGCTATATAGACATTTTACCTTCATGTTCGATAATTACATATTTACTCGCGTATTGCTATATAGACACTTTACTTTCATATTCGATAATTAGATATTTACTCGCGTATTGCTATATAGACATTTTACTCGCATATTCACGCCTCGAACATTCGAACATTCGATAATTCTCGAAAATCCGAGAAATCCAGGTCCAGGATAGTTCGAGAAGCCTGAGTCCATTCGAAAAGTTTGGCTCAAACTCGGGTTTGAGTTCTAGTCCATCTCTACGAAGAACCTATTGAAAATCCACACCTTGAAAACTAAGGAAGGTTTGCTTCTGGTAGATTTGGGTTGATAGAAAATTTTCCTTCTTGCCCAATCAATTTTTGTTTTGATAGACTGATCGATATTGCCAGTCAGTCTATCTAAAACACAAAAAAATGTCCTTGAAAATCTGATCAATTCGATGCCTTGTATGGGGCCTTTAGTAGTGTATGGGCACCTTTAGAGAGATAAGTAAATTGATGATAAAAGAGATATGAGATATGAAATGTTGAACCAGTCCAAAGGTTGTTCTCGCACACTACTCACATCCACTATTGTAGTCTTCCTGCTGGGTGTCTGCTGATATACCTAAGCCAGGGGTGTCAAACTCAGTCAAATAAGGGGCCAAAATCAAAAAGAAAGGTTAAGTTGTGGGACGAATTTTAATTTTAAGATACTTAGCAAGTGCAGGATTGGGACTCTGTCACGCTTGTGCCTAGTGATGGGTCTAGGCAGGCAAATGGTGTGAAGCACAGTGTTTTGTACTGGGACATCTGCCTATGGTATGATCATGTACTAATGTGGAACACCCACCTTACTCTTCTGGTACCGTAATGGAATGGCCAAAATCAATGGAAGGCCCTTTGTCACACCTCAATCCTCTCCCCAGTGCTGATATGTTAGATGTATGATCAGTTGTTACAAGCCTTACTATGCTGCTATTTATTATATTTTGTGCAGTGTCATAATTATGTTTTAAAACAGCTGATTGAACCTATCTTAGTAAAGGTGGCTGTGATCAGCTGTTTAAAAAGAGCTGATTCCGGTTTCTAGCAGGCAGATCTATAGTTTCACCATGGATAGAAGTGTAGTAAGTCTTGAATGCTGTACAGTCATCAGGGGGCCACAAACAACAGCTAGAAGGGCCCACGGGCATTGAGTTTGACACGTGTGACTATACATCGGTATAGAATCCAAACATAAACAAATTATCAGCGCACACCAGACTTACAGCAAATGGTGTTTTATTAGCACATGTGACGTTTCAGTGGCAAAACGGCAGCTTCTTCCTATATCGGAAGATATGAAATGTTGGGTGGGCCCCTAAAGTCATCCTGGTGGGCCCCTGGTCTCATATTTCCTATCTACAATAGTGGTTTGAAATGTATGATCTCAATTGTAGATTTATGACTGCGATTGTAAATTCACGATTCCCCATTCAATACCATTATAACATTTTGGTACCTTGTGGTATTTCACGCATGAACAGCCACAATCATTCCGGTTATATTTCCGGTAACCGACGGTATTTGCGATGCCGTGGCGTATTAAATATGCCAGAGAGCGTTAAACTGTTCTTGAAAGTCAAGTTCGAAAATCCAATCGGAAGAACTTGATGCTCCAATCTTTCCAGATTTCCCCTTTAAATCTGGGAAGAGATTAGAGTCAGTGGGAAAAATTTTGTCTGGTCCGATCTTCCTTTTTTCAGTAAACCAGGTTGATCAGACAAAATGGGAAAAAGTTTTTGACATTGAGCGATCAAATGTAACGGATCCCTCAATATTTGGGTGGCTTTAGTGCAGTTAGCGTGGGGTAAACACAGTGAGATTGTTGCAATGCTCTTTATTTTATCTGTTACTAACTTCATAATATCTATTCCTCAATCCTGACTAATAAATAATCTGCTGTGTGACACCACCATGATATATCATCACAAAACATAAATGCATCATAACATACCACATGTGCAATCTATATGTAGTATATTACACAATAAGTAAATAGTGTTGCCTTTGACATTTTACAGATGGATTTCTGTGTCAGTAACACTATGTACTTGGATTGTGTTGGAACTAGGAAGGGGAAGGTATGCACATAGGAATTCTTCCTTTGAGACACCAAGATTCTCATTGGGAAGATCACAGTGTTTTACCTATGTTTTTAAAGCTAGGTACACACAGTACAGATTTCTGAAAGATGACAGACAGGATCTGCAAGAACATCATAGGGAGAACACTCGGGATTGTGTTTCCATCGGCTGCGCTAGACTCCTCTATAGGGAGTCTAGTGCGGCCGATGGAAATTTTCGGTCTTTCCCGAACGAGCATTTGGCTGACCCAATCGTTCGGCGGCCGCATGCTCGTTCGGGGAACGAAGGTACACACATAACGATAAAGCCCCGATACCATCGGATCCGACGGTATTGGGGCTTTATCGTTACTGTGTGTACCCAGCTTTAGAGATAAGATACACATTATAGCTATTGAGGCTTGATGATGATGATTGTAAAGCATTTAGAATATATTTTCTTGGGCAAACTTAAATGTGCATCAATAAAAGGTTAGACAGTGCGGGACTGGGTTTGTTACAGTGCTATGTAAGAAATAGTCATGTTAGTGGAACATTCCAGTAAGGGCTAGGTCACACAGCTGAGCTTTTTTTGCTTTGCGTTTGCAGTTTTTCATATCATTGAAAACGCGGCAACGCATTGAAAACGCGAGTTTTCGGGTGCGTTGCGATTGGCGTTCCGCATTTTAAATCGCAATTGCGTTTGCGTTGCAGTGTGGCCGTGCCCTAAGTAATGATGTTTGGTGAAAATTCGGGCAATACTGCAAAAAATGCAACAAAAGGCAGAAAAGGGGCAAAAAGAGCAATCTCTCTTTTCGCAGTGATACCACACTTAACGCAATGAATAAGGCGAAAACTATCAGCACACATCGCCACAGCGATACTTTTCCGCAAAGGCGAAAATGAGCTGTTTTATAAATAAGGCAAAAATAGTGCTATTTGTCATTGCGATGTCCTGCAATAGCGAATGGCGCAAACAGGGATCGTTTATAAATATGCCCCTTAGAAAATTTCATTGATGTTAAGAATCTAATGGCGATATCTGTAAATGATTGAATAGATTAATAGAAAAATAGCAATCATTAACATTCATTATTTTACAATAACGCCCGCATCCCTGCAGGTAAAGTACTCCGGCTTTATTGTAAAATAACGAACAGTAACCATTGTTATTTCACTGTAACAATCTTTTATGACACCAGAAAGATTAATGATGAGGCTACAAAGCCTGAATGATCATGATTTTGACTACGCTAAACTGTGGTCATTGGAGAAAAATAAAATGAAAACAGTTATTTAAAATTAAGATGATCAGCTTTAAAATGCTTAAGAACAAACAAAGTCATTTAATTATAAACTTGCACACAACAGACACCCTTACTGAGTGGACAGTACAATTAATTCTTGAAAGAAAAATATCTAAGGAGCACTTCAAAGAACCAGCCCTACTGCAAGGTCAATCAGCAAGATTACTGTATACACAGACAGACTACATTTAATCAAGAAACTCATCTCTCAATATGAAATTTTGGGCTTCAATCCAAAAAACATAAATAAAAAAACAATAACACGTTGAACCGAAAAACCACGTCAAACATTTAACACATTAAAAACTGATGGAATAGATTTTTAAGAAATCAGGGGGCGGTATCTATAATGGCGTGTCATTGCTATATTTCAATACACAGTAAACAATAAACCTCTGTTAATTTACAAATGTGTTGCAACTTATTGATCATGTTTCAAATTACCATTACCACGTGTTATTTTGCAATTGCCAGGTATTTTCCATTGGCTTACCATTACAGTATTTTACAATACTGCAATACAAGCGGATTTACGCATTCTTAGTGGCTGAGCGGGGATCAGAAAAGACACTCACACAGCTGCCGCAAGCCTATTTACCAGGCTGCGTGGCTCTTTTAGCGCTGATAGCTGCCTTTAAATACTTATGCAAGACTTTGTCTCCAGAAATGATCTTATTAGTAGTAGTCAGCATGGATTTATGAGGAATAGATCATGCCAGACAATTTTTTTTTTTTTAATGAAGAAGCGAGTAAGAATTTGGATTCAGGCACAGCAGTGGATGGGGTATACTTGAATCTTGCGAAAGATTTTGATACTGTGCCACATAGGCGACTAATGTATAAACTGAGGACTGTTGGCCTAGAAGAAAACATTTGTTCATGGATAGAGAATTGGTTATTGGATCGCAAACAGAGTGGTGGTAAATGGAGCTACATCTATGTGGGCTAAAGATGTAAGCGGAGTGCCTCAGGGTTTTGAACTGTGGACGCTTCTTTTAAATCTGTTTATAAATGACTTAGAAAGGGGCATTGAGAGCAAGATCTCTGTGTTTGCTGATGAAACTAAACTATGCAGAGCTTTCAAATGATGTGCAAGTGCTGCAAGCAGACCTAGATAATCAAAATGGGCTGCAGAATGGCAGATGAGATTCAATGTTGATAAATTTAAGGTGATGCATTTGGGATTTAATAATCCCTGTGCCACCTACACCATAAATAACTCTGTGTTAAGTGCATCTGAAATGGAAAAAGATTTGGGGGTTCTGGTAGATAACAGACTTAGCTATAGCACACAATGCCAGACTGCCACGGCTAGAGCTAGCAAGATATTGTCTTGTATAAAGAGAGGAATAGATTCAAGAGAGAAAGATATTATGCTCCCTCTTTACAAGGCACTGGTAAGGCCTCATTTGGAATATGCAGTGCAGTTTTGGAATCCCATATACAAAAGGGACATCTTGGAAATGGAAGCAGTTCAGATAAGGGCAACTAAAATACTAAAGGGAATGGGGGGGCTTGACTATGCAGGCATATTAGACAAGTTAGGGCTGTTTACATTGGAGAAGCGATGTTTGCGTGGGGATATGATAACCTCATACAAATATATTAATGGGCCATTCAATGAACTCTCTGGTGCATTGTTTACTAATAGGTCATATCAGAGGACTCATGGACATCCTTTAGGGTTATCTGTTTTATTTAATTAGATCAACTGGACATGAAGTTTAGTTCTTGAAGACATTTCGCTAGTCATCCGACTGGCTTTCTCAATTCAGAATGACTTGTACAAGAATCTGTGGCAATTATGTACCCTGGAAAATCCCAATTAGCATATCACAGCCAGGTGTTAAGGGTGTGATTGGATAGTGGCTAAGAGGTGTTATAGGAACGCCCAGAGTAAGGTGTCAAAACAGCATTGTACATGGCAGACAGTTGGTGTCGAACCCCCCCACCTCTATTTAGGCTTGGTTGCTTTATTTTCACATAAATGGCCTCCTTAACACCTCCCTTGAACCAGTCACGTTCCTTTGCCAATGCAGGTCAACATATATACCATGACCTGGATGAATGAGAACCTTCACAAGCATCCTTTAAGGTTGGAATAAAAGAATTTTCATCTTCAGGTTTGGAAAGGTTTATTTACAGTGAGAATGGTGGAACTGTCTTCCAGCACATTCATCCAGCAGTTCATTGAATAGCTTTAAAAATGGCCTGGATAAGTTTCTAAAACTAAAAAATATTGAGAATTACTGGTATTAATACATATAGATCTGGTTGATCCAGGGATACTTCCCTCCCCCTTTTTAGCTGGCTTTTTTTTTTGCCTTCCTCTGGATCAACTGTTAGGTAGGGGTAAAAAAAAAAGTGAATAGGTTGGACTTGATGGAGTTATGTCTTTATTCAACCTCAATTACTATGTTACTATGGGTCACGCGTTTTCAGAAAACTATTCTGCTATTATTTGCATTTAGGAAAAAACTCAAAATTCTGGTCTATTCACAGCCTGTTGAAAGAGTAATGCTGGACATATACTTAGTCTGAGGCCACACTAAGTACAAGCTTTGCACGATTGCACACACGTTAGTGCCGCTTGTGCTGCAATCATTTTCAGGGATCCAATCACATGCGAATCACACCAAAAATTGCAATCGCATGCGCACCAATCAATGAATCGCAGCACAAATGGGCAAAATGCACCTAGTGTGCCCACTCCAATTGGGCCACACTAGTGTCCACTTAAAAAAGTGCATTTGGATCAGGTTTAGTAGCAGACTAGTGTGGACTAGCCCATAGATATTTGATATATTTGACCATTTTTAAATAAAGAAATAGAAAATGACATTATTTAAAACACTCAGACAGCCAATCAAAACTGATCTTATAGCACTTTAACTGTAGGGAATGTTTTATAGGTTAACTAGAAATTGAATATAAACAAACCCATATGGCAGAGATGTAATGATAAACTATATGAAAATTCCCTATGGTAGGCCTGCAAAAATAAAGACTCCACATGTTCCTTCTGGAGGGCTTAGTTTACTCATGATTACTTCCTCATTTGCACTAAGAAGAATGTAAAGTAACACACTGCTAACAACACTGTAATGAAAAGGCCAAGCACAAGCGCGCAATTCTCCCGGGCCCCTGATCCTTTTGACTGACATACCGCTGGTAGCAGAGGGTTTCGGTCCACGGGGAGCTCTTTTTTTTTTTTTGAATATGTGAGCAAAAATAATCATAATCCTTAATTATTGCTGCTCCAATGGCGTAAGCTACTAATCTCTTGGGAGCATTTCTGTCACATATATTTTGTTAGAGAACACTTAGAAAAGATAAAGCATTTCCCCAGCGATCATTCCCATTCTATCTCTGTATGCAGCTGAATGTTTCTTAGTCTACAAGTCATGAAACATTAAATATGGATTAAAGAAAGAAATTCATGCGAGAGGTTCAGACTGCTCTCTCTTCGTGACAAAGATCCAAATGCAGGCCAGATGTTGAGTTGTATTCAAGCCGTAAATAAAGTCACCGCAGAATAGGAATCTTGTTGACTTGCCTTTATCAACAACTCCAAACAGAATAATTCACAATAGCAAAATAGCTGCAAATGACAAAGCGTCTCCCAAACGCAGAATCTCCAATCTTTAATAGAATATTTTCTGCGTGTAAGTCAATAAGAAGTCCTCATATATAGTCATCCCAGATTACTTAGAATCCCATAAGAAACAGAAACGTACTACTATTGTAGTAAGGATCTATACGTACGAAACACTGACTTTTGCAGAAAAAACATTTGCTCTATTGTGGTCAGAAATACAATTAGAATCTGGATTTTAACCCATAGCTACTCGTTGTTTTTAAAAAGAGATGGTGATCTTACTGAAGTTCGGTTCGTTTGATTTTGGAAACAAACCCATTAAAGGCAATGGTGAGATAATAGTTTGAAAAGTTTGGATAAATAAAATAACAATGGTAACTTTCTATAAATGGCTGTGGCACCTGGGAAATGGTCTGGGGAAAATTATCGAATTCTGTCAATAAGCTTAAGGCCTAGTTCATCCCTTCAAATCCACAATACTTTTTCATGATGTCCCTGAAGATAGGACATCAGCCTGATCTTCACCAGTCCCTTTAATCTTCCACCCAATCCATACAGCAGACAACATGGCCAATGACTGACTGCTGCTCATTGAGCCTCCTCCTTTGCACATGTACAAGTGTATAAAAGAGCTTGTAAAGCTTTAAGAGTAGACAGCAACCTTTGCTGGCAACCAGGGGCCAGCAAAGATTGGGCTGAAGATCTATCTTCTGGGATATGGAAGAGGGTAATTACTGTATAATTGGGGAGGGGGCTGCAATTAAGATGGCTTTAAGTGAACTTTAACTTAACATTGGGAAGTAATATCTGTAGATCCCACTTTCTGCTGGGTAGCAGGAAGAAGTTGACACATGTACAAAGAACTGTTTTTTTTAGCTGCTCCAGCGATCAGTAAACTGCAGGAACTTCCTCATTAACCTGTGTGGTGTCACTTCCACAACTTCATCAGAAGCAGCAGCCAGATATAAAGTCTCTTAGAAACTTTTAACATCATTTTGAAAAGTTGGTCATAGGATTGCAGCCTTACCTGTCCCATAATGTAATATTTTCTGTTTTTTCTCTCCTTTAAATCATTTCTAAATCCATTGCACTGGGACATTTTCCCTCACAAAGATTTATTAAAGTTCCTTTCCATTATACATTGTCTGTGTATTTCTGTTGTAAACAATGAATCCACAATGTTATTGCTGTAATGGATCTAATTGAAATGTATAATTGAGTCCATGTTGCATAGCAGAGATGATCAGTTAAAGGAAAGACATATGATGAATATTGTGCTTGGTTTTCTACAAGCAAAGAGAAAATAAATACTATCCAGTAGTCTGGCACCGGACAACCCCACTTAATATAAGAGTAGTTGAATGCTGGAGCTCGATACACAATGCATAACTGTCATAAAGAAGCCTTTGTGTCAGGACTGTATTATATCACAGTGTGCATCTGCTTCGCTATCCATTATTAAAAAGAATTGCTTGTAGCCATATGAGAATGCTGCTGTACACCCAAATCTATTATTACAGCTGTGAAATAAATACTGCTACTGTAGAGATAGAGGCAGACTGTTGCTGAACTGTAACTAAAATTTTTCATTAGGACCCTTATAACTCTGCTTATATATTTTAAAATACGGTTACACATTGATTATACAAAGTAGTTATAATCATCATGTTTTAATATGTTGCATGCATGTTTCGTTCAAACTCGTTAGATAAAAGATACTGTAACATAAAGATATTAAGAGGCATAAAAATGTTCCATAGTACACGCCACTGGAGCCTCAACATCTGATTGGATGCTACAAATAAATAGGCAAACTTTTGCCCCTATAATTGCAACCGCCCCAAATGTTTTGTTATATGTATACATGGCTCTCATTCTCATTGGCTCATTGGCTTTATATTTCATTATAGATGTAAAATATTTCTTTACATGGAGGGTAGAAAACAAAGTTGCCTATAGCTGTGGTACTATTACTATAGAGATTCTCTGGAAAAAACAACTTGGATGAGAAGCTTTCAGTGTTCTACTACTGATGTTCCATTGTTAACATGCTAGTATGCAAACTGATCAGCAACAGACAAGTAATCACATACAAATTTAATGTTTTAGGTCTAGGCAATACTGAATCGCTTTTAAGCGCTTTTGTTCGCAATTGCGATTGCGCTTTTTAAAGCGCACACTAGTGTGGCCCAGTTGATGTGGCCACACTAGTGCGCTAGGGAGCACTTTGTGCGTGATCCATAAATCAGAGTGCATGTGACCTGCATTTTTTGCATGCACTCTGACTGCGAGTCAGCACGGCAATGCGCTCTCATGCTCTGATCCCATTATAGACTACTAGCTCTTCTAAAGAGATTGTTAAGGTGGAAACTGTAAGGACTGTCAAGGTTAAATAAATAGGAGATGTTGGGTTTGGAGTTTCAAACCACTATAAGATTAGGAGTCAGGTCAGTTAAAACGGTTTATAGCATGACATTGGCAATGAAACAATGAAACAATTGTTATTAAATCTAGCAATGAAACGCTCGTCTTCCAATATACTTTCTGTATTAATTGTTATAAAATACAGTGATAAAATGTATTATGTAATACTGTACATAATACTGGGGCTTTATTTATGAGGGTGATATATTTACTGAATGTTCCACTTAAAGGAGAAACAAAGACCATTGCTCTGTATATTTCCTATATTAAACTGAATCAAGGGACATACATTTACTAAAAACAGAATGTGTAATTTTGTGGTATTTTTCTTTACAGCTGTAAAATACCATCCACAGTTCAAAACACCTTAAACATGAGCTTGGCCCTACACAGCTGCTGCGGTCTTTACCAACTGCCCTGGAATTTGAACTCTAAAGTCAGATAATGACAATGTGTTCATAAACTACATATCTTTGGTAATTGACAACATGACTGGTTCCAAACTGCCGTGTGGATAATGACTGACGCTGTAGGTTTATAAATATGCTCCTAAATGCTGCTTAACTTGGTTCCTGAAGAACAACCTGTCAAAGTTAAAAACTATTGTTATAATCGAAGGAGCAAGTGACATGACAAGCAGCAAGTTCCCAGTCACTCACAAGAAGAGTTGTTACAGGCAATGACATTACAGTAACATTGTTTTTCAAGGGTTTGCTGGCAGGGTCAGTGAGACAATGAGAAGGAGCTGGAATGATATTAGCAGATTTAACAATCTCTATATAAAGAACCAAATGGGACATTGCATAAAAGAAAGTGATTGATCAATTATTCAGCCTTGAATAGATGTTCAGCCTTTACATTTGTGGCAGTAGGACAGTTTCCAGGTGACCCCATGGAGCATTTCATGCCTGGATAGCTTAAATAAAATCTCACCTCACACAGGCCATTGTCTAGTCTTAAGATCAAAATGGACATCACCAATGGGCACAGTATAAACTCTTGAAGGTCCTTATTGGGCACCATAAATCCCTAGCTGGAAGATCAGTCAAAATCACTTAGCTTAGTTTTCACACCTGGCCCCTGCTTTGTATTTTAGTGCAATTTGCCTTTTAATGAACGTTAAACTAATCAGTGACCAGTAGCCATTGGAAGATTGCTGATTGCTGACAGTGCACACTACGGTTCTTTTTGTCCTCTTGTAAACAATCAAATTAACATTATTATCATCAAGTTACGCCACTGAACTTGTGGGGCCCACCCTGAATTCCATGCAAGGGCCTTCAAAAGTTTCCCTTCTTAAAGGGACACTATACACGTGCAGTAACTGACCTCTCCGACTCCCCGACAACCAGAGTCACTGACTTATATGTTACTAAAATATGTTAATGAAGGGTAGTTAGAAACCGGTCATTTACTGCATGTGTAGCTGACAGTTACTGTACATACAGTGTCGCTTTTAGCTTTATTGCTGAAATATATGTGGGGTTCATAATAATGATCAGCATCTAATACTGACTACTGATCTTTTCTGAAATAATAGATGTCTTTTAATGACTGGTATGTATGTATTTAACTTATACAATTTGCACTATTTATTTTTTAAAAAAACTTCTTGTTGGTGAGTATAATGACTATAAAACAATTTGTACAATGTTCTATAAACAGTTTCCTCAAATCACATGGACTTCACATGATATTTGGGGACAGGAAAGTATCACAAAACCCTCACAAGGCTTCTGTTTAATGATTCAACTGAAACAGACACACAATGAATGAGCATAAAATGGGCAGCTAGAGGAAATAGCAACGGAAAAACACTAGCTTCAAAACATCTAAATCAGCCACTAAATGTAATTACCCCACCTCAGTTCCTCGGCCACGGCTTCTTATGCTACTTCCGTGCACAGAAGAGCAGAAGGGGCCAGACCGGCACCCACATCTGTGATTGGCTAAGAAACAGCTAATCACTGATGCAGTTGCTGGTCAGCAGAGGGAGCCAAGGGTATGAGGTTCCTTGTATTAATTTTTTGTTGTTTAGTTTTTTAAAAAGCAGCCACAGAAGGATCTGGATGGAGGGGGGAGAGCTCCACTGCGCTTTCCAGAGTCCTCTAAGGGGAGCAGGAAGTGACAGGCATGAATTACACACACAGAGGCTCCTACTCTTCCTTTTATTGGACTTTCATCAGGCCGTGCAGGAAAACTATAAGGATCTATTAACACTACACAGTGGGGCCAATAGTGTGGCAAATTTTAGTTTGATGATTGGACATGCCCTTTAATAAGAGGTGCAAAATGTTAGGTACTTAATTTGTAGCAACCGATTAGCAGAGCTGTTTTTTAATGACCCTGGTTTCAATTTGAAACTGCTGAATTCGAAAATCTGCAGAATATTAAATATTCGAAATTTTTTAAAATGTTTTCAGAACTTCAATAAATTTTCAATAAAACTTCAGTTCCTGTGGAACTGCTATCAGAAAGAAACTCGCCGTTTTTGTTCATCTCTACCAATCAGTTGTTACCAAATGTTTTCTAACTGTAATAGACCAGTAAAAAGGTTTCGTCTGATTGGTTGAGGCATATAACCAGCTCTGCCAAAATGTATGACTTACAACAAAGACAAGAGGAATTAGAGAGAAGGCAGCAAGGGAGAGAAGGGTGCGTCAATAAAAGGGCTGATTGTGTTACCACATGGTACCACTTTTATATATGAATGTCAACAACAAAAGGACAGCTTTACAAGATAAGACACCATCAGTGCCCATTTTTACCTTAAACAGTATAAAATTAGGAGGAAAAGTTATGGACATTTTAGGGTGGCAGCAATGCTACTTACTACATCTCCCCATTAATATATTTAAGTGTTTGTATTATATTCCACCCAAAACAAACAGACGAAGACTATCTGACTTTGCCTCTATATACTCTGACAAGATTTACAGGCAAAAAATAAACAGGATAGTTTGTTTCCTTCCAGTTCTAGGCAGTAAATGTAACCAGTGTAAGTACTGACAAAGCGGAACAGTGTTAAGACAGTGATGAGTGATGTAGATTAGTCTGGCAACAACATTATTATCCTTTATTTCTTATGCCCTGACCAACAGAACAGAGCTGTACAGTACTAATATATGTAAGGCTGTGTTAACACTTTGGAACCAGGACAGCAAAATAAAAAAAAAATGAGCCATGGTGGAAACTGAACTTTGAATGTATTCTTACATGCTGAATAGGTGATTTATGGTCCTTTTATGCAGTCTTTAGATTTGAATGTCCTTGCACCATAAGCTGCTACTGGGTCTTCTCATTGGGATCTTTTGGTTGTTATAAATGGAAGCAGTAACTTTGCCATTGATCAGACTCTGTGATAGATTCAGAGTCTACTGGCTTCTACAAAGGTTTCACAAACCCCAGCACTTCCCAGGCTCATTAGAATTAAATGCACAGGTGGCGTATGTCACTCCTATGTGACCATGATTATTGGGTAGGTGGGTAGAGGAGGTAACTTTAACAAAGGAGAGCAGACAATTTGAGGGGGTGCAGGCTACTTATATTATTTTGGAAAGCAAGTAGAACGATGTAAGTTTTATCTTTGGGGTAAACATTGCCATTTTAATAGTTACTACATCCTCCTGGGCTGATGTTTTGAGGGGAGGAGGTAAATGCTCGCTGGTAGAACAGTTTATTTATTAAAGTATCTTTTATATTGATTATAAGGTGTCTTGTGCTATTGGAGATAAATGCTGGCCCCTCTCTTGCTGGCACGTATGTGGATAACCCTTTTATTTAGAACATGTGGGATTGATATTTAGCAGTGTTTTTTTCCCTTGTCATGGCGGTCTGGGATTTGGCGGGTCTGCACATACATATAAATTGTACTTGGAGGGTGGACAAGCCCTTTAAGATTCTTCTTGGAATGTAGTTCCTTTAACAGCATATGCTATAACTAAACCTATAAAATGATGGCCCATTAGTATGGCACTCCAAAAATGAACGGTTTATTGTGAGCCAAACATCAACAAGTCACACATTTCGAGGGTAACACCCCCTTCACTTGACTATGTTATGTAGTTGCTGAATGGGTTTCACAAAACCTACCCACGCAGACTCCATAAGTTATTTAATTTAGGAATAATGAGTGCTAAACCTTTTTGCATCTAAATTCCATTCCTCAACAAAGAGGGAAATCCTATTCCTATGTTCCTAGGTTACTGCATGCATGAATGGTGATCTGTTACGTTTCTGCTCATGCAGTGGCTGACAGATCACCTTACACATCTTCTGCTCTGGTAACGCCCACTTCTGCCAGGGTCCTGAATCTAACTAAAACCCTGCAAGGTTGCAAGTTAAATGGCATCTATAGTCAGAAAATTAACTTTTTTTTCTTTCCATGAGTTCTATAATTCCCCCCAACCCCCAGAGTGTCTGTATTTTCTTAAGTTTCCCTCACTGTCCTGAGATACACAAATTAGAATACCTGATTGCATTCCTATACTCCTGCTTGTACTGTCAATCAAATTCCTGTCACATGACCCTCTTCCCTGCTCAAGTCCCTCCCTCCTCCCTAATAAACAGAGATAACAGCATTAGCAGGGGGACAGGTAGCTTTAACTGCAGAGATAAGGCTGCACTTGACCCCCTTCTTGATAGACTTCACTGATTGATGATAGGTCACAAAGAGAGAGATCTTTATTTTAGCAGGACACGGAGAGATCCGTGTCTCCAGGACAGCTTGCTTTCTATTGGCCACTGTGCGTGGGTGTTTTTTTCAGAAAGTTGAACTTATAACTCCTACTGCACATGATAAGCTTGTTGGTTAGCTGGAGTTGAAACACGGAGGAGGTAACAGAGGGGAGGGGGAAGGGGGGAGTGCTGACAGAGATATGGCACCATGGAAAAACAGAGTCACTGACAGAGGTAGGAGAAAGGCAGCACAGAGTACATGAATTTAACTTTGCAATGGGCCAATGTGTTTTTTTTTACTATATATGCCCTTTAACCATTCAGAATGTAAGACTGGGGGTTTTACATTGAAATGATACGTATTAAACAATATTTCTTTTAATTTAAATGCCAGCTCTTTCCCAGAAATTTGGATTTTTAATGCAGTTTATTTATTCTGGTATCTGAAGACAATTTTAATTAATTTTGAAAACAAACCCCCAGTCATTATGCTGGAGAATTCAGTATGGAGCACGAGGGTTTTATAATTATTAGAATTATAGCAAATGTATTATTAACTACACCCAGTGGTGAATATTTAGTACTTTATAGGTATATACAAAAGCAGATGTAATTAGCAGTTGCATCAATGAAGCCCCTTTGTTTTTTAAAGTTAGCTGCCGATGTAAAACCAGTGGCACAACCCAAAACCTTATACTGTATATACAAAACAGCAGTTGACTGTTGGATAATTCCTTGTGGTCCGCAGAGTTGGTCCCTCACTCTGTTATAACAATCAATGAATAGTTTCGGTAGTATCAAAAAGTTGGACTTGTTGGCTACATTTTGATCATATGGACTTTTATGGACTGTTCAATTATTGATGAAGTTCACAGACATTGAATATATACACTACGGCAAGTCTGCAATTATTAGAAATTTATAAAGCTGCTTTGGGGCACTAGTGCACTTTATCAGGGAGAATCAATAAAAGTTCTTACCGTTAAAAATGGTGATAATTTTGCCCCAACCAATCAGATGTTAGCGTTCAAATGTTAAATAAGATCTGACTGGTTAAGGCAAAATTTTAAATAAAAAGAACTTTTATTACATCTCCCTGAAAATTTACAGAGTAAACATTCCTGTTATAATACAAGTGCTCCTTTTTATTTTGATTGTTTCCTACATATACATCCCCAGATGTCAGGTCATTATCAATAGCAATTAGGCTGAGGCCACGAAACGGACACGCAAGCGTTTCTGGTGCTCTCGTGCGAATTGCCATTCGCTGACAATGTTGCAGAATCGGAGTGCATGCAATTGCGCACATAAAGTGCACTCTGATTAACGGATCACAGCGCACCTAGTGGTGCCAGTCCAACTAGCCAACACTAGTTTGCGCTTTTTAACACACGATCGGATGATGTATTGAAACGGGCTGGTGTGGCCTAGCCCTTAGCGTTAAACATTACATTACTATAGTATTGGAATAATTCTAGGTGATCAAAAATATAAAAAAAATTTAAAGTTGAAAACTAGAGACAGTGTTTATAAAGGGTCAATATCAGTAAATACTGATATTGATCATTGTACTGGACTGGGTGGCCACTTAAGCACCTGCAGGCGTCAAAGGTGCAATACCGCACAGTAGAGGTATTTTTCAACCATTTTTTTTTATTTCATAAGGGTTACCCTGTAAACATTTCAGCCATGAAATAAATACCATCTCAACTTTAAAATTGCTGCCCAGTCAGTTACTTAAAAAAAAGGTAGAGAATTTAGGAAGTAATTGAGATTATTTATTAAGAGGGGCAAAAATGTGCCTGTGCTTACAGATCTTCTGCAGTTAGAAAACATGTGATTGATTGATGCAGTTTAACAGCATAAAATGTTGCATCTCTTATTAAATAAGCCCCTTAATGTCTAGGAAAAAAATCCCAAAAGGTTTCATCACAATGTGTATGAGACCCAGTGTTTATCTAGGAGTTAAAGAACCGCAGACTAAATATTGCAGGACTTGCGTTTCCTAAAAACGTATTTGAAGTAGAAGAAATAGCGGCATTGTTTGAAGTGATTGTTTAATGCGCACTAAGACAGATGGCCTGGGAATCACTCTGAACATCTTTTGAGTGAAGAAAAAAGCTTCCTGATGCTTGGTTTAAAAATAATCTGTTGAAAGACAACCTGGTGTGAAGCTAAATAGGATGGTCCCAGTACAGCTGCAATAAACAGTTTTACAAATATTTATTTTTCGGTTAGATTAACATTTTTTTTAAATGTTGCCAAGATAACGTTAATTATTTAACCTAAGCAATTAATAATCAATTGTACTAGATCTGAGACATTCAGTTTGTGGTCCCAAATGCTGCAAACTGGCAGGCAGGAGTGAGATCAGATAGTACAGGTGTATGTACACAGATTATTGAGATTATTGGTTTTCACAAGTTGAAGGGTGATTTGATCTCCATCTTTAGACCATTGCTCCTAGACAAACAAGACTTCAAGTGACAGAATTGTAAAGATCAAAAACAACAAAAGTGCAAAAATCCTTAATTACCAAAACCACATAGAGATCTTTAATAGCAACCAATGGAAAATTTCTACAGTAGACAACCAATAAGCAAATAAATTGAGGGAATTCTGTGTAATGGTAGCCCTTGAGCAAATAAGCATTAAATGGCCAGTATCTTGGTGGAGATAATGGGGGAGATTCAATATGCCCCTTTTCCGTCTAAAACCCACGTTAACCCGAAAAAAAAAAAAGAAAAAATCGGGTTAACGTGGGTTTTAGACGGAATTTAGAGCACAGCACCATTTCCGAATGTTTTTGGAAATAGCGCTGTGCTAACGATCCAAAACCCCTGCCGTTAAGTTTTGCGCTACCTCGTAGCGCGAAACTTAACGGTAAAGGCTGTGGAGCTTTAAGTTCGCGCTCCTTACCTTAGCCCGATCCCGCAATGCAATAACTGACGTAATCCCGTTTACGTCAGTTATTGTATCGCGGGATTGGGCAAAGGTAAGTTACGCGGCGCCCGGCTTTGGATCTCCCCCAATGTCCCTAATTTAATGGCCTAGACAATGACAGAGAGAGAGCTTACTGGAGTCCCTCACAAACTAAATACTCACAGCATACTTGTGTGTTTCCCTTACAGAGGCGACTTGTGGCTTATTGTCTTACCGGAGGCATGATTCTGCATATGCTGATTGAGAAATGTAGATCATTCTTACAGAACCTTCTACTGTAATTTCTGCAGTTTTAGGAATGCATGCGTTAATGCATTTATTTTCCCATAAACATTCCTTTTTTACGTTCACAGTAAAGCATTCTTGTCCGTTAAAAAACAAGCTGTTTTAAAAACGCACTGCTGCATGCATTTATGTCTGGAAACTCAATGAAAGTCTTGTAGAAAACAGAATGTGTATACCTTGTACTGTGTTAAAGGGTATCTTTAATGTAAAAAAATCGAATTTTCAAAAAAATAAATGTACTTTAGATACAGCAAGATCCCACTGTTCCAAAACTTTTTGGGATTTTAAATCTGAGCTGTCGATTCTGAGAAATCATCATTTGAAATCACAGCATTTACAGGGAAATACCTGTCACTACAGAAGCAGAAATTATACTATGAAATCCATTCCTGACCACTTTGCCTGCCAGCAAACTTTCTGCAACATTTAAAGGGCAACTGTGGTCTCAACAAGCTAGGGTTAAATGAAAGCCTGCAGTATTTCCTTTACAATGAGCCAACAATCACATCTCTGGCTGGAGCTTGTGAGAAATTACATGGGGGTGAATGTTCAAACTTCCTGCTTCCAGTAGGTTGAGTGACATCACCTTACCTCTGCCGGCCCTTTTCCCCCGGGGGAGAAGCATGCTCAGTTAATGCTGGGGAAATCAGGAAGTACCTGAGGAAAAAATTGACAGTTGAGAAGGGGAGCCTATTAATGCAGGCATAGGCTGGTCCTGGTTCAACCAGGAAGTTACATTGCTGAACTTTTGCAGCAATAACCTCTCACAAATTTTATCTAGAGATGTGATTTAGGTTTTATTTTGAAGGTGTGATGGAAGGATTTTTATATAATCCTAACTAGTTTGGAAGAATTTGAGACCACAATTACAATTTAAGAGAATCAGCAGAGAGAGACGAAAGAAGGGGAGAGGGAAGGGGAGATGCGTAAGCAGAGCAGTGACCATGGTGAGGCTGTGCAGAACTTTGTTGCAGACAGTAGGTGGTACATTATCTACTATGCATATAAAACTAAGGGGGTTATTCAATAAATGTTCTTATTGTTTAAAATGGTGCTAATTTTGCCCTAACCAATCAGATGTTAGCTTTCAAATGTTACATAAGTTCTGATTGATTGGGGCAAAATTAGCACCATAAGAACTTTTATTGAATCTCCCTGAAAGCACTTAATTTTACTTGAGAAACCAGAGGGCAGAAAAACTACCAGCCAATCACCCAATCTCCTTCATCACTCCATCAGTTTGCCCCAGCCTTTCATTAATCGATCCAGCCCTTCATGTTAAATACACCCCTGTAAAGCTGCTGCATACATTTTTCCCCCTGAAATGAAAAGACTGAAGTTTCCTCCCATTATAGTGTAAACCTTAATGTGATCACGGGAGTGAATCTCCTGCCTACTAGGCTGTGGTTTACAATGTTTAGAAAGGAAGCTTTGCTATTCATTGGCACAAGGTACCAATGAGAAAATTATTTGAGTATAAACTGAGATTTGGATTTTAGTTTTATTTTGAGAGGAAAAACATCTCTACTTGTATTGAGTATGAATTGTACAAGGCCTCTTTTGTTTTTAAGTCCTACACTGACATGTTTGTGTTTGTGCTTGTGTGTGCACCTTTATAAACAGAAATCTGGTCTAGTATGTCAGCAAGATCCTCACTGGCAAAAGCTGTTTGAAGACTGACTAATAGAAAATGTATAGCTTCATTCTGATTGGACTCCTTGTGTGTTGGCCCCTACATTGTAAGGGCCATTAATAGTATGTAACAATAGACAGTTAGAAAAGGGAGGCAGTGCAAAAAGACCCAGCAGGCAGAGCAAATGCCACCAGTAACTGTGTTTAATTAAAAAAAAAAAAACATTTGTAAGCCCAACCAATAAATTCTGCAGTCTGTAATTCTAACTCACTCTGCCTCTGTTCAAATTAAAACAAACCCATATGAAAATCCAGAAGCATATATGCCGTCATTTGAAAGTAGCTAATGCATATCATTGCCTAAAGGGCATGTCCACCCTTTTAAAAAAAATTTTTAGATGCGGTAGGGCACCTTTCCCCAGCCCCAACCGCATCATTAGATTTTCCAGAAAGTGCCCTGATAGTTACTTACCTTAAGGTAAGTAACTATCGGGGCAGTCTCTGGAAAATTTAATAATGCGGTTGGGGCTGGGGGAAGGCAACCTACTAATGGGCAAAGGGTTTTAATGGTAGGGGGAGGGCTTGCAAAACTGGAGAGAGAGGGAGGGGGAGGCCTGCAATGCGCAGGACAAAATTCTCCCAGAGGAAAGACAGGAGTCTATATGCAGCCTACATGGACTCTGCTATCCTCCTGGTGGCCGTTTTTTTTAGATTTTGGGGGGGGGGGGGGGAGGAATCCAGGAGAACCATTTGGAGCTGGGATGTAAGGTAATTTTATTACACTACAGAGTGGGGCCAGTAGTGGGGAGGATTATTGTTTTGGGGGTGGACATGCCCTTTAACAATAGCAGAGTGATGCGATCACTTCATTACTAGTTATAAGGAAAACCAGACATCCAGGACCGTATTTAAAAAGGAATGCTATATTGCTGCTGGTATAGGTTCTGAACCGGATGGTATTTCAATACCACCCAATATTAGCACATAAAAGTCTCTAATGTCATGTCTCCTTGCTGTGTCTTTATATTACATAATATGGCAGAGAAAAGGATGGAGAGTTGTTAAGAGCAATATCATCAAAACAAGCGTAATAATGTTCATACTAAATGAACTCTAAACACAAACTAATCAAGGGAGGGGGTATTATAATGAGCAGGTGCACACATTCAAACACATAGCAATATGACCTCCTTAGACAAACATCTAGGCTGAAAGGGTTATATTAAGGACTCTGGACTCTACAAAGATCTAAACTTTATGTGTCACTATGTCTCTAATCCTAATGTCATGTAGAATTAATCAGACCAAAATTCCTCTAAACCACCCAAACCCATAAATATCTCATTTATACCAGGCCCTCCATGGACACTAGAGGTGAAGTGTATTTGATTGTTTGTTTAACCCTTGCTAATTCTTTTATTACTGCCTGTGATCATTGAATGTGTATTTACTGTTTTATTTACGACAGCCATTGCCAGGCATAGGGGCATAAGAGAACATCTGTGTAATGTCAGAAAGTCTTTGTTCTAGTATGTATGCTTCACAAAATTCATTATTGTATCATGCCGGAGGAAGAAGCCATAAGGCTCGTACACACGTGCGATCGCGGGTACCGACCTGCGACACACGATGTGTATAAACTAATGTTTCAGCCGATAATAGGCCTGTGTGTAGGCACTTTATCAGCCGAAACGGTCGTTCGTTCGGACATCCTTCAAGTCGGTCTTTCAACAATCCCCAAACGAACGTTCGTTCGTACTCATTGCACGTGTGTACGAGCCTTAAGTGCTTCGAAAGCTTGCATTTTCAATGATTTTAGTTAACCAATAAAAGGTATTATTTTATATCCAAGGGGTCTTCACTTTCATCAATGGCTAACACGGTACAATTCTCTATTATAACCAGGACAGTAATTTTAGCTTGGCACTGCAAAGTGAGACCAGCCCTTAAAGAGTTTGGTTGTAGATGGTAGTGGATTGCTTAGGAGCACCTACAGCTCAAACAAGAAATAATGGACCATACAAGCTAATATAAATGAACCATGTAGCGCATAAAAAGGCAAGTCCAACCACCAAAGTAAAATTCATATACAGCAGTAGCAAAACCATTTTCTTTCATGTTCCTGAATTTTAGTGAGTAAACAGCGGAGATTAGACAGGGGTTGGAACATTTGGTCTCATTTGTGAAGGATCTGATCATCCTAAAATTAAACACCATCCTCAAGTTCATTATATGCATGTAATGTTTGCAGAGAAAAACTGCCTTATGGATTTAAAACAAAGTGTTTGAAGAATTGTACTTCTCTTTTAAATAAATAAATGTTATCTGAAATGGATTTAATTGTGATTTAAAAAGGTTAAACACCTCCCAAATATATTTATTAGTTACCCTTTTTAAAGATTTAAACTAAAAAACTAAAGTCACTTACAGACTCTGATCCCTCACTATAACTGTATCCCCTCCTCTTCAGCTTCCATGTAAAGGCCACCAGTGAAAGTAGGCCCGAAGCTGCTGTGCGAGTTCAAAACAAGCCCACAACAGAAGTGACTATGCTGGAGAGGGATTGGGATCTGCAAGTCACTTAAGAAGCATTGTTGGAAATGTACAACGAAAAATATATTTGGGGTGATGCTTAATTTAAATATAGATTTTTGTTGAGAGGATGGGGCTCGACCGGAAGCTGCGAATGTGCTTGTTTTTGCGTCTCAGCCAATCACTTTTGTGGCTGCTGGTCAAGCCCCTTATGCATGCTTCCGTGCACAGAAAAGGCACGGGCAACAAGCAGAAGGCAACGAAAGCTGGCAAGTATGTCCTGGGGCTGGTTTCAATATTTAAAACTAGCAAGGTCTAGGTTTTGGGGGTAATCTGCTAATTCTGAAATTTGTCCGAGGGGTGGACATTCCCTTAACATAAGGAAACCATCAAAAAGACTTTAATCCTTAGAACTAAAAGGTGGCCCATACACGTGATTCCTTTCACATTGTGCAGACAGATCTCATTATGTAGATATCTATGTAAAAAAAACGATTGGATTCTCACAATAGTGTTTTTTCCAAACGACAGTCCTCTCCCCTACCCACTGGGTAAAACATGGGCGGTAGGGTGCATTCATTGACATTGAAGCTGGGGTCTCCCTTCTCCAATGAAAAACTATTAGAAAGCTAGGTAAACATGAAAGCCTATTTAGCAAGCCAGTAAAAAATGAAGGGTAAAATATTATTTAATCTATGTTCCAGCAAAGATTTCCTTTAAATTTGAAAAACTGGACATAATACTGCTTCTGCGGCTCCTGGGACCACTGATTTCATCTTTTCTAATTTGACTTGTAGATAAACGGTCACTTCCCCTTTTCCATGGTCCTTGAAGACCAATAATGCCATCCCCATAAACTCAGCTTTAAAGGGGAAAAAACTTCCACAAGGCAGAGGGGGAAAAAAGAATGTAAACCTCCCTGGCAGTATTTTGGTTTAGGTAACTCAACAACTATGTACTCACCAAAACTAGCTAAATCAGAGAGAGCAACAGTGGGCAACCAAGACAGTTCTAATCAAATAAGACTGCTAGAACAACGAAGAACATTTTATGGTAAAATCCCTTTCATTCCAATGCACTCAAAATTGTAGCAGTTATGCAATCTATATGATTTATTACTAGTGATATAATGCATTGTCAGAACATAAAAATAACTGTAAAAATAAAAGCCAAGGTAACAGCATACACTATTTTCACAGAAACATTACATTGGTTTGGGAACATAAATCTCCCTATATAACTAACTTCCTCGGGGGGGGGAGCAGGCACTTCTCTTCAGAAGAAAATGGGAGGATATATCTCACTTACCAGCCTTCAGCTAGCCAACAAGCAGAGATACAGAAACTCCATTTATCAGTGAGCCTTAAGAAACCACGAAGCAAACTCGGTTTTAGCCCTACTTATTTGGAAAAATAGGAGACAAATGAAAAATAAGAATTAACGTAACAAGGTCAGCAAGACATAATAAAGTTGTAAAAACTAATGATAGAGAAAATAAAATACAGTGCAACACATTTCACTAAATATACACTATATAAGTAGGTTCCAAAGAAAATCACACTTCTTAGATTTGTTATGGACATTCACAATAAGAAAAACCAATCTAACCCGATTTTAAAAATGTATATAGCTTGGTAACCTTATAAAAAAAAGCTGAGGCAACAGTTTAGTTTAAAGAGATGAACCACGTGATAAACAGGGGGAGCTCCGAGAAAGGAGTGTTTAACAGAATTCTGCTTGGGTGGCAGATTTGGCCATTTTGTTATTTTAGTAAGTTGATGGACAGTAAGGGCATGCAATGAGATTGACAGGTACTCTTGGACGGTGTTACACTATTTAATATCATCAAATGTATGTTATATAGGTAGATATGATGGGTAATGTGATTAATGTCAGCCTACCCGTTAAATTTGGTTTAATGATACTGTATAATATGATCATTAAAGATCCAGCTAATGCATTGATTTTTTCATCAAAGAAAAATAGAAACCATAGAAAAAAATTGTTTTGTTTCTAATTAAGAAAAGGAAGTATCCTTGTATTGTTTCAGCATTGATTAACTATGTGAAATAAATAGTGATGTGGCCACACTGAGTTCTTACTAATGATCATAAAAAATGTAAACTAATCTACATAAGAGGAGATTAATGTACAGAATACATTTTAATATAGCAATTACAGTAAAATAAACAATTATATTAAAAGACAAAAGACATATTAGAAACAATGTATAAAGAAGGATTAAACCCTAAAGTACACTTATCCTTTTTGATTTTCTTTACGCAAATGCCTTACTTCTTAATGTATGTACTTGCCATTAAAACTATTGTATATAGTGATATAAAGTGCATATGATGTATATCATACAGAACTGTATGTTACACTGCAAGTTCACATTTACAATTTAAAAAAAAAAAATACATAGGCAGACTAGAACATTGCATAGAATATAGGGTAAGTATAAAATAGCATTATAAGAATTATAAGAATTAACCAGAAATTCTTCTTCTTTACCAAATTGTGAAGCCCTGTTCTTATGCATAGACCTCGTGTCATTCTGTGCAAAATTCTGTGAGTAAAAAAATTTAACGTATTGACTGAAACAAAATATACTGTTTAGTAAATTGTGAACATCAAGGAGGAAAAAAAATTACAATTTCAACAAGTCCAGCATTTAGCATTTATTGAAAAAAAAAAATAAAAATGATAAATGTATATATTTATATATAAACTATTTCTCTATAAATATAAACAATCTTGTGTAAGCAAACAGAAACAAAAGGTATCATTTTTTGGAAAGGTGAAACAAGATTATCTGCATTTTTATCTTTCAGGGCGAACAATTCTTGGTGTAATCAGTTTCAGAATTGTAAAACTAAATATTAAAACGGTAAAAGAAAAAGTGTAATGTAAACCCACATTGAATCCACTTGCTTAACACTCTTGTAAACTACAATTTGCACTGCTGTTGAGTATAAATCAAATACTGTAAATTCTGGTTTTAGCTCACGTAGCTACAAAATTATTTTTTACATTCCTGCCTTTATTCTGCATATGAAGCAATTGTATCATGCCAATAAATTAAAATAGTATACAATGCAATGTGTTTTAAACCGTGAAGTAATGTCACACTTGAAAAAAAAATCATGTTTTTAAGAAACAATCCCAAAATCCTCAGCGAGATGGCTAGTTTCTAGGTATGTAGTTTATAACAGCTGTGGATATTCATTTTGACATTCTTTTCTTAAACTCAATGATTAGTAAACTACATTCTTGCAAACCTTGTTAGTGATCCTAAAAAAAAATAAAAAATACACACAGTCTGACATTTTAAACACTGATGGAATTATAATAGACCTGATTCACTGCAGCAACCATGAACTACAAATCTAGACCTGTCATGCAGTGTCTTCTGGTAGTTCACAACAGCTGCAGGATGTCTCCTTTAAAACCTGCTAGCGTTAAAAAATGTTTTGAATAGTTTTTTTTTTTTTTTTTTTTAGGAGCACACGCAACATTTCACTAGGCCAAATTCCAGATAGTCTGTTTACTCTAAAATGGTCAATCTAACTTTTGAAAAACAAAGCAAAACTACCTTCATTCAAATCGTATGTCTTTGCTTCACACCTTACTGCCATTAATACTATTCTGGGATGAGCAAGAAATGGGTCTGAATGGAATGGATAATAAGGAACTTATAAACCACTCTGCAAGCAAATGTAGAGAAACACATACTTGTAATAAATGAATGAATATACAGTATATACCCAATTGTTTATTCTATAATACAAGGTCACAAAAAGGGTAAGTGTCTTTAGAGCTCATAGACACTTAGTATTAGATTTAAGGCACATGGGGGGGGCCTTAGACCAAACTAAATACTTATGTTTTAAGTACTTTACTTTTATAGTACGAGTGCTTGTTCATGCTTTAAAAAAGTTTATATGGTACAGCTTGTTAAATCAAGAATTAAGGTTGGTAATATTTTGGGTATACCACAGCTCTCCATGTTTCAAGCCACAACTTTCAGTGTTCCACCAACTAACAAAGGCAAATTGTAGAAACTTTAGCAAAACGGCATGTTGGAAAAGCCATACCCAAGGACAGACAGATTAGACCTTTACGATTTTTTATTTCTGTTTCTTTTTCCCTACACATCTAAAAAACCTGTAAACATGTGAAACCGATCCCATGGCTTTCCGTGCTAAAAAAAAACAAAAAACAAGGCCTGTGCTTCAAAGAATAAAAAAAAGGAATATAAATCTCATTCTTTTACCAGACAGGTCTATCTTTTGTGTGCATTTCTAGTGTTCTGTAACAAAGGACTTAACTTTCAGACTGAAATGAATAAGTGCTATGCAGTGAAAATCCCAGCTTAAAAGAGGTTACACCCCTTGCTGCACAAAGCAGTCAAAGTAAGTGAGAAGATTGTAGGGAAGGGGGAAGACACTGAGAAAAAAACAAAACAAATGGAGATTTGTGTGTTTTCTGCTCCTGCAAAATATACAAACCATCTGCTCCCTGGATAAATAAGATTTCTGTGCTGATAAAGAGAGGTATATTATCAAGCTGTTATAATAATATGAAGATAAATGCTGATCACAAGTGCTATTACGTCCTTATTACTAAAGATTTCTTAAAGTGTTTGGATGCAATACAAAAAGGACTCCAACTCCCTTTCCCCTGATCCAGTCATTCTAAATGTCTGAAACAGAACATTCCACAATAAAAAGATCTGTTGTCATTTAAATACAAAATGTACTTACAAAATATTACAGTTTGTTATTTACAATAAAAACCTCAACGTGTCCGCTTAAATCAACAGTTTTCCAGCTCACACTGTGGTTTCTCCTTGTTTACTGTTCGTGAGCCTCGTGTAGAACTTTCTCCAGGAACTTAGAGTTTTCCCTGACCAAATCCAGAACCCAGAAGTTATTCCCACTATCAAAGTCATGAGGTACTTGATCATAAACACAGTGAAATCCGGAGTCATTGGCGGGTGGTTGGCACTGGGGCACGGTATGGCATAGGTCTTACAACTTTGGCTAACCCAGCTTTTTTCCCACTGATCCCTAAAAGCTTGTTCGTAGAAATAACAGGCAATGACGATAGTGGCCGGGACGGTGTAAAGGACGCTGAAGATCCCGATTCTCACCATGAGCTTCTCCAGCTTTTCCGTTTTGGTCCCATCATGTTTCATGATGGTCCTAATCCGAAACAGAGAGACGAAGCCGGCCAGCAGGAAAGAAGTGCCAATGAACAGGTAAACAAAGAGCGGCGCCAAGACAAATCCACGCAAGGCGTCCACGTTATTGATCCCCACAAAACAAACTCCACTAAGTATATCCCCGTCCACCTGCCCTACTGCCAGCACAGTGATGGTCTTGATGGCCGGGACGGCCCAGGCGGCCAAGTGGAAATACTGAGAGTTGGCTTCAATGGCTTCATGGCCCCACTTCATCCCAGCGGCCAAAAACCAAGTCAAAGACAAGATGACCCACCAGATGGAGCTGGCCATGCTGAAGAAGTAAAGCATCATGAAGAGGAAGGTGCACCCTTCCTTTTTGGTGCCCTGGGCCACTGTCTTGTAACTATCATCCATGAACCGGTCATTGCAAACCACCTTGTCCTCCAGCAGGAAGCCGGCAATGTAGGCAATGGCCACCATGGTGTAGCACCCGGACAGGAAGATGATGGGTCTCTCTGGGTAGCTGAAGCGCTTCATGTCCACCAGGTAAGTAAGCACGGTGAAGAGGGTGGAGGCGCAGCACAGAACGGACCAGATCCCGATCCAAATGCGGGAGAAGTTCAGCTCCTCGGGGGAGAAATACATCGTCCCGTGCACCTTCCCCACCTCACAAGGGGCCCCGCAGTCCTTTTCCCCCAGGAAGTGATAGTTGACATAGGACGGGACTTTGAGGGCCCGGGGACACATGAACTTGTCCCGGTAGAAGGTGCGACTGTTGCTGGTCCACAACTCGGGGACCGCGGGGGTGGGAGTCCCACTCTCGGTCGTGTTCTGCCCCACGCACAGCTCCCCGGCCCCGTTGACTGGGAACTTCTCGCACCGGAGACTCTCGGGCCACTGGAAACCGAACTTGTTCATCAGAGCCTCGCAGCCCTGCCTGGCCCGGTCACACAGCGACCTGCACGGGGGCAGCGCCTGTTCCAGCACCGTACACACCGGAGCGTAGATCGAGCACAGGAAGAACTTCAGCTCGGCAGAGCACTGGACCTTGACCAGCGGGTAGAACTGGTGAACTTCCAGTCCGGCGTCTTCCTGGTTGGTGTGACCCAGCAGGTTGGGCATGATGGTCTGGTTATAGGCGATGTCCGTGCACAGGGGGATAGAGATGGGCTGGCAGTAACCATGGTCCGGGATGGAGATCCCCTTCTCCCCGTTGTATTGACCTTCGGCTGCCAAGGACAGAAGGAGGAAGATGAGCGAGAAGGGGACGGAGCGGCCGCAAAGTTTCCAGAAAAGCCCCGGGTGCTCCATAGCGCCCCCTAACGCTGCCCCGCTCGGATCCATGAAAGTTCAATCCGGGCAGCATGAAGCCTCCTCGCGCTGCGCCTGATGCTTCCACTGCCGGACACCCCCTTCCCCTCCGTCCGCTCCCTCTCACCGCTTTCAAATGAAGTGAACAGCGAGGGAACGAGAACCAAACTCCAACCTCCCCCTCCCTCAGACCATTGGTGTCAATCCTTCAACTCATCTCAGGGCTGTTTCCAGGCTCCCCCGCCTCTTTCACCGACGAGGAGGAGACTAGAAACCGAACCAAACTTGTGTCTGCTGGAAGGGATTCTTTATTTTCCTTATGAGTGTTCTATGTGTCACGTGGGAGTGTTACATCCAGAAGGCTGGGAATTGTAGTTCGCCCACCTTGTCCTTTGGTTTTTAATGTCATCCTCATTGATTTGCATAAGTATCAGGCAGCATATTGAGGTCCATCTAAATGTGTGCTGGCAGAGTTGGCCAGTTTTTTTTTAATGCCTGTTGTGCTCAGTCGTATTGCAGTGGGGCAATCACTCGATTCACCAACAGAGAGCAGCACAAAGGTCTAATTTTACGGACCCACAACGTAAAATTGCTGCCTGCCCCCGCTTTTCTGGTGGGTTTCATAATCGCATCCAGCCCGACTCAAATAGTCAGACCCGCACCCGAAATTAACCAGACCTGCAGGCGGACCCGCACCTGCTATCTAATCTGACCTGCAGCGACCCAACTGGCACCCGAAATTAACCAGACCTGCAGCGACCCGCACCCACTATCTAATCTGACCTGCAGTGACCCAACCGACACCTGAAATTAACCAGACCTGCAAGCGGACCCACACCCGCTATCTAATCTGACCTGCAGCACCCCGCACCCGAAATTAACCAGACCTGCAAGGGGACCCACACCCGCTATCTAATCTGACCTGCAGCAACCCACACCCAAAATTAACCAGACCTGCAAGCTGACCCACATTCGCTATCTAATCTGACTTGCAGCGACCCGCACCCAAAATTAACCAGACCTGCAAGTGGACCCACATCCGCTATCTAATTTGAGCTGCAGCGACCCAAACGGCACCCAAAATTAACCAGACCTGCAAGCAGCCCCGCACTCGATATTTAATCTGACCTGCAGCGACCCGCCTACCTGTCCCGTCACTCACCCACAGCTTTCTAACTGAACCTGACCCACAACCCATTTAAAATCACTTCTGGGTTATTCAATAAAAGTTCTTATTGTTTAAAATGGTGCTAATTTTTTCCCAACCAATCAGATGTTAGCTTTCAAATGTTAAATATGATCTGATTGGTTGGGACAAAATTAGCACCATTTTAAACGATAAGAACTTTTATTGAATCTCCTGTGTTTTACCCAAAACCGACTTGCAAATCAGGTAAACCGCAGGTACCCAAACAGATCCAGGACTCTAGGTCAGTTCTCATCTCACTCGATTTTTAGGTCCTGGAATGTAATAATACCAAGTCTTATCAAAATTGTCTCGGCTGTTCAGAAGTTTTCTGGAACATACATATATACTCACATAGATTTTACTCTATGGCAATGATGTCAAACCTTGGCACTGCAGATGTTTGGAACCTACAACCCCATGTCTTGCGTGCAGAATGCCATGTCATCTAAGTACCTGGTTTATTAGACTTAAAGTGTATGTTCACCCCCAACAAAACTTTCAGGGTCAACAGAAACTCCCCCAATAAACTAGACCTCGTAATGTTTAATGTGTTCAAATCAGTTCCTTAATTTACTTACCATCCCTCGTTCCCTTGACTGCCTTCTTCTGTTTTGTGCCAATCACTGACATTATGAACACTAAACATTGCGAGGTCTAGGTTATTGGGTTTTTTTTGTTAACCTTTTTAAATTTTTTTGGGGGGTGGACATACCCTTTAAGATATTAACCATTTATTTGTCTAGTTGTATAAAAGGACAACCTTACAGTTGTTGCTCCACCCCACTTTTGGCACAGGACCTAACTAATGGGAAACGCTCAGTTTATTGTGTACATTGGGCTCTAGTTGGCCCGTATGTCACTAGGCCTTCTTTGGTCTCCCTTGGCTTGGTCATCCTTCACTATTTAAAAGCAGACATAAACCCCCACTAGGTGTATTACAGGCTTTATTCTGTGCTGTTCAGGGGTTTGCTTGGTCTGTATAGGTCTACAATTAAATTTGTAAGCAACCTTATTCCTGTGTGCAGAGGTTTTGGGGTGCTTTACAGACCAAGCAAGCATCAGAACAACACAGAATAAAGTGTTTGGGCAAATTGGTTTGACATGGGCAGAAAAGTACAATTTTATTTAATAGGTTATCTACCACTTTCCTATATTAGGTAACAAAGAGTTAATGTACCCACTCTCCTTCTGTTGTACCCAGGATGAGGACTTAAAATGCTATGTATTAAGGTCACGTGGGTCCCTAGACAGGTCTGTAATTCTGGGGCCCCTTCTTTAATATATTTATTTTGAATGGACTGTAAAACTGGTTCTGCTTCTGTAGCTGGGCCCCATAACTTTCCTGGGCCCTATGCCCATTGGGTATTCAGCAGATAGGTAGGACAGAATTTTTAGCTATATTTATAAATAATAAACTTTAATTGTAATTGTCCAGTCTATTATGAAGGTTGGTGCAAAGTTAATGTGATACTTGGGTACGGTGTAGGCCCCACTAGGAAGCATGCAGGCATAATGTTATGCGATTCATGCGCGCTACCCTGCACATGCGCTACAATTGCTTTGATTCACTCCTATTGCAGTGCATGCAACTGCAGTTCCTGCCCCCTTCTGCTGCTGTTCTGCACAGAACAGCAGAATGGGTCAGACCAGCAGCCACGTCTCGGATTGGCTGAGACGTGATTGCCAATCATGGACACAGCTGCCGGTCATGTCCCTTCTGCTGAGGAGCAGCAGAAGTCAGCCGAGGTAACGAGGGCTGGTTAGCACACTTAAAAGCCTGTTTGGGGGTTTTAAACTTAGCGTGTAGGGTTGTGGGGATTTTCTACCTTTTAAATTGCTGATTTTTACTGAGACGCAATACTTTATCATAAGGGAATTGGAGGGAGGGGGGAGAGATCCACTGGGCATGCCCAAACCTCTCAGAGGGGCAGGAAGAGGCAGAAATGGATGACAGAGTGAGAGGCTTCCTATTTGTCTGGACTTTCATCAGGACAACCATATGCAGCAAAAGAGAAAGGTAGGGATCTTTTAACACTACATGGTCGGCCAAATTTTAGTTGAGGGGATGGGCATGCCCTTTCAATCAATTTCTTGGTATGCAGTAGATATGGGTCCAGCAGAATTTTCAGAAATCCCAAGTCAGAACTTTAAATATTGAAAATCAAATTTGAAAATTAGGAAATCAAGATAAAAAAAAGTTGAAAACCGTATACGAAAATCGAAATTCAAAAAATTATGTATGAAAAATAGAAAAATTCTGCTTCAATTGGGTTCAGTTTGGTTCATCTCTAGAAGGTATCAGTATTTTTATTATTAAATATACCGCAGCAGCAGTAAGATTCCCATTTATAACTGTTGACCTTTTTAATGCCAGCAAAACGCAGGGCTTAATGTAACTTTGGAATTTATCCTGAGATGCAAGCGCAATATTTAACAGACGGATTTGCAGTCTCTGCCTGGGAACCGTACAAATAACATTTACTTCAATAAATTGTTACATAGGGGGGCTTCAAGTGGATGGCCCTGGGCTAATTGCCCCACTCCACTAGCCATCTTATTATTTGGCCCAGGATGTAGGTCTCTACAAGAACTCCCTACTGCTAGGGTTGCTATGGTTGTCTTTAGACCACTAGCTTTGGTGATCAATATTTGATCTTTGCATGTTGTTAAGCAACTGAAATGTTAAACTGTCCAGGGTGTGATCTTATTCTACAAACCTCCTAAATGTAATTTTTTCTTGGAAGAGAAATCATTTGCAAACTTTATTCAGGAATAGGCAGGGATTGGGGCAGACTATGAAAAACAATGTCTGTGCAAGAATATGAATTAAAGGAGAACTAAAAGTAAAATAAACAAGCTTGAATAGATTCTATAACTCCTAACTACTAGATAGCTTCAAGATCATCAACATCGTGGAGAGATCAACTGTAATTCTACAGGTTTATGGCATTTCCTAATTCCTGTAATGAGCATTACTGCTCCTTGTTTACAAATAACTATAAAGAAGATAAAATGCAGTAGACTCTTATTAAAACAGAAGGAACGTCACATTAACATGCTGTGTACACACCAGTCAATTTTCACATCACACAGACCAATGACCATTAAACTTGGTCCGTAGTCTGTCCGATGTGAAATAAAGTGGCGCTGCTGATATTATGGTTGGAGAGATCATGTGGCCCAATTAAAACCATTTCAAAAAAATTCCACCGATATTTTGACCCAATTAATCCAATAAGTAAGAAATGACCATCCCAGCTTGAAGTGACCAGGATTAGCTTTTCACTACATTATAAAAAAATCCCACCAAAAGATCAGACTGTACAGTCAATTGTGCTGAACTGTTGCAAACCTCCTAAAACGGGGATAGGGGAGTCCAGGATGTGGCCCTTGGAACATCCCAGCACTACCCCATGAACACCCAAGTCCCCCCCCCATAGTGAGCAGTCGGCGAGGGGGGGGAATTAGTGTCGATCAAGGCACACGACCAATCGTGTGCTCCATAGGGGATCAGACGAACGGGTGGCCAAGATGGGTCATGGCTGGCTGCAAATACACTATCCAATTTTATAGGCTGACCGACCGATACACGGTAATATCGGCCCAAAACATTGGGCCATGTTCATAAAGGTGCTGTATCGCTTTTTAGCAATACCGTGCCTTTAACAATTGCTAAACCGATTGTTAATTTCCAATCTCTTTAGTGATTGTTATCATAAATTAACAATAATGATCTTAAATTACCGATAGTTTACTACCTTTACTACCACGCGATATTCTACAACCAAATGTTCACTAATTAACGATCATTCAGCGTAAATGTACAACCGCTGTCGTACATTACTGACAAAGCGCTGGTGGCTGGTTTAAACCCAGCCTTAATTGCCTGAAACCCAGTTAGCAAATTATTAAATTGCCCCATAATATTTATTTTTTTCCCAACGTTAGGTCATATGAGTCATTCGTTTTGTCTCCTTTTAAAAGCCAAAACTTAAAATGGTTTCAGAGAAATTTTTGGACTGAATTAACCAAGATATGACAAGTTTAATTTGATGGGCAATTTCCAAAGTGATGTGGCTATGTAAACTTGCCAAGAAATAAATAGATGATTGACAGCGTGAATGGTCATGTGATCAGTTTCATTTTTACTTTGATGACACTTTTGATCTATTGGATTAAATTCTTTCGTAAACTGAAAGGGCTAAAGACTAAACATAAAAGATTTTTATTTAAAGGTAAAGCTTCAGGGGTGTCTTAAATGGAGTCAAATCTACCTGCCAAGTCCACATAAAATGATGTCCGGGATGTAAGCTGTCTTTCTAGCTTAACAGTAGCTTGTGGCTTTAGACTGGACACATTTAAGTTAATTGTACAAGTAAATGCAATTTGGAGAAAAGTAATCTCAACTGACTATTTTGCCGGATGACAAGTACAAATGAAAACACATGTTTCTATCTGTTACCCAAGGCAGACAGTTCTCTGGGAAGATAATGACAGAAAATGTACTAATGATTGGAATGTGGAGAATACTTCACTAGTAGCAATTTAGAATGTGTGAAGAAATTAGCAGACTTATTTAATAAGAGGTACAAAAACACGCCCATGCTGTTTATTTGCATAACCAATCAGATTTATCTTTTAACAGGTCTACTACAGTTAGAAAACATTTGCTAACATCTAATTGGTTGCTGCAGATAAATAGCATAGGCAAAAGTTTAGCGCCCCATATTAAATAATCCCCATAATGTTAAAAAAAGCTTTAGTATAAAAGTGTGTATTACAGTTACACGAGCCAATATTTTGGCCTGATCGACTGCCCACTGGTATATTATGGTTGATTGAACATATCAACAATTTTAGCGTGACTGACAGACCTTGGTCAAACTTTCATCCAAATCAGACAAAACTTCATTTGGACCTATCGGTAAATTTTAGCTGACCAAGTGGTCATCAATGGGCCACGTGATTGGTTTTGCCGAAATACCAGTGATGCTGATTATTTTAGTTTCCTGAGATGTTTTTAAGGGTGATGCAGCAAATTGGGAACATTTTTGAATTTCATTGGACCTCAGAATGACTGGAACATACCCCATAATATGACAAACTCTTATTCATAAAAAGGTGAGATGAATATCTGCATATGCATGTGGTCAATTTCCATTGTTAGGGCCATAGTTATAACAATCATTATAGCAAACATTAATTTACGATCACTGTCGTAGATTACAGAACGCCCATAGAATACCATTGCGGTATTTTACTACCGCTTGGTATTCTATGAATGAACGTTCTTATAATTAACGACCGTTCACCGTAAATGTACAATCACGGCCATACATTAATGATACCATGGGTTTTCAAATATGGCCCTTAAGGTTCGTACAGACGTCAGATCATTTTTGCACGATGTGCTGACGAATGTTCAGTGGCCGTCTCGTTATACACTAGTTCTGCAAACGACACCTGTACATACATCAACGATAGTGGATAGATAATGTTCGTTGGTAAAGGTGTTATGTATTACGTGATGTTCGGAATATCGCATGATCTCGAAATGTTGAACATGTAAATTTCATTCGATCTTAAATCACAGTCTACCGTTAATCTGCCGACAATGTACAAACATATGACAATCGGCAGAACGAATCCACCAGGCCGGTCTTAGAAGATGTCGCACAATGGGTCGTTCGAAGACAAATTGTGCAGAAATTATCTGACGTGTGTGCAAAGCTTTAGTCTCTGTGACCAACAAGGTCACATCAAGGTATAGTAGTGTTAGTGACCTAGGGGTTTGGTCCTTTAATAGGTACATTTATAGAAACATGGTGTAGAGCTGCAGGGGGAGGATAATGAAGTGAACCTGGTGTTATCTATTTGAAGGTGAATCCGCAACAGATTTATCAATTATTATCAATTTCATATGAAGATACACAAATATGGACCTGTAAAATGATGCATCTAAGGTTTGCTGTAAAAATAAAGGTTATAAAGTTAATCTCAAGCCTGTTGCAGATCACCCCTATACAGGCACAATACCAGGTTGCATGGTCCAGTGTTGATTTGGGAAGTGTAACAGGTGCTCTGTGTAGTAGCAGGGGGAGGTCACATTAAAATAAACTCCTCTGAGGTGTTTTGTACGAAAGGGCTGATTCTGGCCATTTTGGTGCCCTACAAAAGCCTCCCCTGGTGCCCCCTTACCTTTCCCAACCACCTCTTGGATTAGTCTTTGCATAGATTTGAAAACTGAGCCAAGAGGATTTTATTGTATGCAAAATGAGAGGCTTTAGGAAACTAGATTCTTTATAGAAATAGCTTGTTTCTCTATGGCTGATAAGGTTCCCTGTCTTTCAAAAGAAAAAAAAAACTTTGAATAGTGCCCTCCACATTTGAATGGTGTCCTAGCTTTTCGCCTAAGGGTGAGTACACACAAAGGCACTATTTGTCCCGACTGAGCATATGCTATGAGTAAGCACTTGGCCTCAGCCTACAGTATGTGCGACCGATCATGCGGTCCCATAGGGAACAAGCAATGGTGGAGGCAGTTCCAGGAAACAGAGACTCCTAGGATATCTCAAAACACACTTTTTATTCACACATTACATGTTTCGGACCTGTGCTCCTTTATCAAATGTGCTTGTTCTCTTTGATTTACGTGACACGGACAAATCACTGCAGACGTCCAGGAGAAGCTTTAAGGTTGAATGGGATGCGCTGTTAGATGTCTCTTTGGGGTCCCACAGGGAACCACACGATCGGCCGTGATTTACCTCTGCAGACGAACGGGCGACTGACATTGGTCGAGGTGGCAGCCGAAAGCAGCACCGATTTTTCGACCCAGTATCGGTTGATTGGGCCGAAAAATCTGTCTGTGTGTACCCAGCCTTAAAAAACCATGTGCAGTTGACTTCTGTAATATGGGAACAAATAAAGGCTCCATTAATACCCAACACCCTTATAGGCCAGAGTAGTCCCTCCCCTAGAAGTTTAGAAAATGCTCATGGAATGGCTGCATGCGTCCATTTGAATAATCCGATGACACGTGACTAAAGTCCAAAATCGGAGAATAAAAGGATCAGAAGCTCCCAAGGTTCATTTAAGTTTTTTGACGTTTCTTCTATTAAGAATTTCTAAAATCATTTTTAGATGCTAATTCCATAAATACTGTATTAATATATAACATTTGGTACAATTTATGAATAATTGTATCTTAGAATTATCAGGAATCCACCTAACTTACCTGCAGTCTGTTCCCACTCCGTCTCTCAGGGCCTCTCCTGGCTTGTCCTCATCCCTTTTGGGTTCCCACGACTCTCCTATACTGTCTGTCAACTTTTCAGGAAGCTTCCAGTATTTGTCATTAGGATACTTAGAGATCCTCAGTCATCGGCAGTCTTCATGCACTTCAGCCTCCTATGTGCAAGCTAACACCTGCAGATCCCTTTATTTACTTCATCAGTGGCTGCCGCTGCTTAGGTGAAGCAGGATCAAATAAAAGGCTGGTGAATTGTCTGTTATCTTCCCACAGCCCAACTGCTAATTTTCTTAGTTTATTGCATGCATTTATAACCAGATATTTAATGATAAAGTCTGTTCCTTTCTGACAAAGGTATCTCCTCTCTCTGCTCAAATAGCATTTTATATTATTGACCATGTGCAGAGGAGGCAGCAGGTGAAACAGCAGCCAATCATTGGTTTAGATGTCAGCAGTCACAACCTTGATTGACGGCATGGAGGAAGGGGGCAGCTAACTCTGCCAGAATGGGGACAATCCTTAAATATCTGGTAAGAAATACACCCTAATATGTAATAATCCCTACACTACATCAAATCCCCACTGTACTACCGAAGACTACAGAGGAGATGGGTCTGCACATACCAGGAGGACATGGAAGCAGCAGGATGACACACAGACAGCTCCTACTCTTCACTTTCTGAAACTTTGGATATGCACTGCAGGAGAACCATAATGAGCAGAGATGTAAGGTAAGGATATTTTTTTAACACTACACAGTGTGGCCAGAAGTGGGTTAAATTTTAATTTTGGGGGTGGACATGCCCTTTACTTTAAGAGAAAGAGGAAATAACTTGTTTTTACTAAAAACTTTGTTTTCCCACACTAAGCATGGTCTAAAAGATCTTCCAAACATGACATTTATCAATGAACCTGCTCATAGAAATGTAAACTTAAAACATAACACAATTCAATAAATCACTTTTTTATGTTTCTAATTCAGTCTCTTGTACTGTTTCAAGATAACCAAACTAACATTAAGGATAGTTAAATATATGTGTTTTGAGGATGAGGTGCCCCCTTTCATTTTAAATTACAGATTAATCATAATTACACGTAATGTGGAAATTTACTGTTTCCACTGATTCACTGATATTTGACCACATGTTCAGTACAGCAAGGACGGAATGCAAAGAAACATATTATTAGTACATCTGCACAATCAAGAATAAGTAGGAGCTGCATTACATAGAGGGCGTTCCTCCCACATAGGATAATGCAATCTTCCAAAGCTAGGAACTATGGGTAGAAAATGAAGGCAGAGTTACAGTAAAAAGTGTGAATCATGTCTCATCGCAACCACAAGGTCTCAACTCCCCATCTTATCTCTCCTTCATGTTTTCAGATGTGGCATATTTACATTTTAGACCTAGAGGGAGGAAAGATACCAGCACCAAAAATGAATGCAAATTCCATCATCATGTAATTGTTTGAAACTACATGTCTACTGGGGTTTGCTCAATGGAAATAATGTTGAGTTGATCTGGAATGGACATTTATATAAAATCATCTTTTAAAGGCTAATTACGGGGCTTTTTAAAAATGTTACATAAACATTTCCCTCTTGTCTTCAAAGAAAGATCATAGGTCAGCATTGATATGAATGCGTGCAGGGCGGAGATTCACGGTTTCTCAACACTCAGGGAGATTCAATAAAATTTCTTGGGGGACATGCAATACTTACTTCTGCACTCCTCTTCCTGATGAGTTCTCGCAATGTAGTTCCCACTTGAGCTTGAGTTACTGCATCGCGGGAACGAGGCAGGTAAGGAGTGCGGAGATAACAGCACCATTGAAATCACGTTAGTTTTCACGCTACAAAGTAGAGCAAATAAGAAAATTTTTGGTTTTGCATCGGGTGCCTGTGCCTTTAAGAGAAAACAGCGCAGGACATGGAAAAATGGATTTAACCCAACGCAAACCCAATATAACACCGTAAAAGGAAAAAAGAAGCTGGGCACACCAGTCTTACATCATAACAACGTGTTTGTGACGTTTCGGCACACGTCCTGTGCCTTCCTCAAACAAAATATTAAGAGTTCAAAGTGCTACAAACAGACTTAAATACAGGGATCCTCAGTGGTGAAAATATAAAGTGCTACACAAAGTGCTATAGTGCATTCAACAATAAAAAAGCATAGTGAGTAGTCAGTTAATACCAGCATACTTTTGTAAATTTTTAGGAAAAACAGAGAGAACTACATATTCATCTTATATATCATCATCTATACCAAATGTCTTTTGTTTATATATCAAAGAAAAGCGTGGTATCCTGGTATTAACTGACTACTCTCTGTGCTTTTTTTATTCTTGAATGCACTATAGCACTTTGTGTAGCACTTTATATTTTCACCACTAGAGGATCCCTATATTCATGCTCCTCCCTATTTAAGTCTGTTTGTTGCACTTTATTATTTTGTCTGAGGAAGGCACAGGACGTGTGCCAAGACGTCACAAACACGTTGTTATGATGTAAGACTGGTGTGCCCAGCTTCTTTATCCTTTAACGTACTAACCTGCATTTGACAACTGCTCTGGAGGCACCCAGCAACAAAGAAAAAAATATAACACCGGGAAGCATGATGTTAACTCTGTTTAACCCCCGAAAGGGCTCAATATGATCTCCCCCTATGGAAAAAAATGGTGCTAATTTTGCCCTAACCAATCAGATGTTAGCTTCCATTTGAAAGATAACATCTGATTGGCTAGGGCAAAATTAGCACTATTTTTTTTACAATAAGAACTTTTATTGAACGTCCCTGTTTATTTTTAATGCCACAATCTACCCTTGGCACCAAGAAGGTAATTTATACAGAGCTTGAATATGTCCTCGTATTTTTCATATGTTTGTTTACATACAGCAACTTTGCTGTGGAAATTTAAAAAATCTTGGTTTAATATTATTCACCATAAATCCAAAGTAAATCATGTCTGCATTCCATTCACTGATCTTTCCAAAGAGGAATTTGGTTGTGTTTGTTTTAGCACAGGAAAGTAGGTAAGAAATGTATAACCATCTGTAGGAATAACATGTCCAGTAATAAAACGTGGAATCCTATTTGCATCTGTTAGTAAACACCTCGCACTTTTTCTTCTATGCATCAGTGAATGAATCACAATAATATAATCTCTTTGCTCGGCAGACAGAGAAACATCTAAATGTGAATTTTGAAAAAAAACTTTTGATTTATCAAAATGCATTGAACATTGAAGGAATCAAGTGTCTGATTAATCACTGTTTTTGTGTCAATTTGTCATGTTTCTTTCATGTAAAATGATAAAACTCAAATCTATGCAGACTGCCTGGGGTAAGTTAATGCTGTTATTGTAAACTGTACATAGTGTCATGCTACTCACTACTGTTTTACAATGGAATTTCATTTAAATCACTGAGCTTAAAATGTTTAACTTTCAGTAGTGATCACCAAGAGATTGCACAGTGCACTGTCCTAATTGAACCTTATATTTTATCCTGTCTGTTATAGAAACATAAGCAGTACAGTGAAAAATATTCTTATGTTCATAGACTACTATTATTATTACTTACTGATGGTTGATCCTGACAATTAATAAGTCTTCTTTACCCAACAATCATTGAATAGCTCATAACAGACAGACATATATCCATGTCCATAGCAATTGTATTTTCCATACAAATGCAGAGGGACATTTACAGAGACCCATAACCAAAATATCCTTTCTTAAAATCATGCTAACCAATTTCAAAACTGTTAGCTGTTGTCTCCACACACGTGCCCTCAATATAAGTGGGCACTGAAAAGAGGTCTCATACATTTCAAATGAAGCCTAAAATGATGTTACTAGCTGCTGGGAACCCAAAGCAAAACGCATGCACATTTTTACTTCCTGGGCTGCACTGTATCATTGTGTTTCTATGACAGACAAGTGTCATAAGCCCCACCCCCCAAAATCGATCTTTTATAAAGATAGTTACAGTCCTGCAATCATTATCACTTTCCTCTGCATATGGACACCTTTACACCACATGCTTTCCACCATGCAGTGTCATGGGTTTTGGAACGGTCATTCATGCAGCCACCACAGTGCAATTCAACATTTAGCAGCATTGAGTGTAAATCTTTACACCAGCTAAGTAGCAGTCATTAAAATAAGGTGAGCATTTAAAAAAGAAATGCTATTTGACAAGCTAAATGTAAGCTCTCTAAATATCTCCTGACCCTGACCTGGGTTCGAATCCTGGCTTAAAGGGCATCTCCACCCCTTTTTTATACTTTTTATACAATGTAGGTATAGGTCCCCCAGCCCCAACCGCCATAATAGATTTTTTAGAAAGTGCCCCGATTTTTACTTACCTTACCTCTCTCCTCTGCCGCACTCTCCCGGCCCTCTGCTTGCACGGAACTGCAAGTAGCGGGCGGGACCGGCAGCCGCGTCTCTGATTGGCTGAGAGGCAGCCAATCAGGGACGCGGCTGCCGGCTGCTCAGAACGCCAGGGGAGAGTGGTAAGGTAAGTAACTATCCGGGGACTCTCTCTAAATTCTATTATAGCGGTTGGGGCTGGGGGACCTATACCTACATTATGACCAAGGGGTTTAGAGCTAGGGGGAGGGACAGCAAAACGGGAGGGAGAGGGGGGGAAGGACCCTCCTGCGCATGTCTCAAACCTTGTCGAGGTTGAGGCAGACACAGGAGCAGGATGAGTCACACAGAGCTCTACACTGCAGTTTTCTGGACTTTGGAGGGGCATAGCAGGAGAACCATTTGGAGCTGGGATGTAAGGTAAGGATTTTATTAAACTACAGAGTGGGACCAATATGGGGTTAAATTTTAGATTTGGGGGTGGACATGCCCTTTAACCTAGTGCTTAAAATAGTAAGTAGTGATCAGGCAAGACTCTCTAATGTGCCTCCAGTGGCTGCAACTCCGAGCGCTTTGAGTCCACCAGGAGAAAAACACTATATGAATGTTGTGTGTCTTGCGTTAATGCTTTGCTTTTTGAAAGACATACAGTAATCTGTAAGGTTATGTAAGTTCAAATCCCTAGATCTACTTATGAAATTTAAAAAAAAATTCTTCCATTAATGCTGTCTAGGAAATAAACTTATCCTTTTTGTATAAAAATAAAATAAATGTGAATTTTTTGGGAGAAAAGATACAGCACAGGGAGAAGCAGGACCCCTGTGCTTTATCATGAGAGTATGTTCAGAGATGTACATCATACACAAAGATGGTTTATGGGTGTTGAGCCCTACTACCCACAAATGAGTACAATGTTATCTGGTGACTTTAGTTCACTATAATTTTAAACAATGTAAGAGAAAGCAGAGGGCTAATTGGATGTGCCCTCAGGAATAGTGGGTAGGTTAAAGGGGTATAATATTGTGTACATCTTCCTTTATTCAACATTGACTACTACATTATTATTTTACTATGGGTTTTCTTGCAAGGAAATCTAACCTGTTCTTTGTTTCCCCCATGAGTTAAACGCCATCTAGTTTCTGTGATTGCAATAAAAAGCCATTGTATCATTCTGAACATTTGGTCATTTCCTGCCCCTTTCTATTATTATTCCAGATGTATTATGGAGCCAAAGCAGTTATAATTTTATATTTAAAACTTGGTAAATCTGTTACATTTCAGATCAAAAAGATAAGGCGATAAGGCATTTTAACACGTTACATCATGTAACCCCTGAGAACACAAGTTAAAATAAATATTTAAAGTAAAGTCCAAATTATACATCTCATAAGAACCCTTAAAACTTGTAGATATCCAGACTGGGCGTTTGTAAAAACTGGAAGAAGGAAAGAAAAGAAGCCCGCGTATTCCAAATGAGGCCTTACCAGTGCCTTGTAAAGAGGGAGAATTAAATTTTTCTCTCTTGAATCTATTCCTCTCTTTATACAAGACAAGATATTGTCTTGTATAAAGAGGGAAACAGATTCATGTTCTACTTTACAAGTACAGATGTAATGTGGGTTCGAATAGAACCCAGTTTCTAATCAAATCGGAGGGTTTTGAAGTCCCGACAAAAGTTTCGGAACTCACAGATTTTCTGAATTTACAGTTTTTATCAAAATTTCGATAATCATCGAAATTGAAAATAGATGATTATCGAAATCAAAATTCGAAACTGTGAAACGAAAGAAATGATCGATTTTGTTGATCCTCGAAAGTAATGATCGATTTCGGTAATCCTCGAAAGCAAGAAATGATTTCTGTAACCCTCGCATTTATAATATCGGTAACCCGTGAAAGTAGCGCTCGATCTCGGTAACTCTCGGAAATAGAATGCGGAAGCTCGAAAACAGCCCGATTGTGAGGAAAGATAGATTTAAAATACGTTTTGGTTATATTTACGGGTTCCCCAGACCATTCCCCAGGTCTCTGTGTCATTTACAGTAACCTACTATTACTATTTATCCCTCAAAATGGACAGAAACTTTCAGGTTTTTTTCTCTCATAGACTTCTGTGGGTTAATTTTCGAATTTTGAAACTTTCGAAAATGGAACAGTTGCGAACATCTCTATTTACAAGGCACTGGTAAGGCCTCATTTGGAATATGCGGTGCAGTTTTGGAATCCCATATACAAAAGGGACATCTTGGAAATGGAAGCAGTTCAGAGAAGGGCAACTAAAATACTAAAGGGAATGGGGGGCTTGACTATGCAGGCAGATTAGACAAGTTAGGGCTGTTTAAATTGGAGAAGCGACATTTGCGTGGGGATATGATCACTTTATATAAATATATTAATGGGCCATACAATAAACTCTCTGGTGCATTGTTCACTAATCGGTCATATCAGAGGACACGTGGACATCCTTTAAGGTTGGAAGAAAAGAAGTTTCATCTTCAGGTTAGGAAAGGTTTCTTTACAGTGAGAACGGTGAAATTGTGGAACTGTCTTCCAGCAGATGTGGTAATGGCAAGTTCATTAAATAGCTTTGAAAGTGGGCTGGATAAGTTTCTAAAAAAAAAAATATTGAGAATTACTGGTATTAATACATATACTGTAGTTCTGGTTGGTACAGGGATACTATATAATATTGAGAATTACTGGTATTAATACATATACTGTAGTTCTGGTTGGCCTTGAAAGAGAATGTTCGCAACTGTTCCATTTCGAAAGTTTCAAAATTCGAAAATTAACCCACAGAAGTCTATGAGAGAAAAAAACCTGAAAGTTTCTGTCCATTTTGAGGGATAAATAGAATAGTAGGTTACTGTAAATGACACAGAGACCTGGGGAATGGTCTGGGGAACCCGTAAATATAACCAAAACGTATTTTAAATCTATCTTTCCTCACAATCGGGCTGTTTTCGAGCTCCGCATTCTATTTCCGAGAGTTACCAGAATCGAGCGCTACTTTCACGGTTACCGTATTATAAATGCGAGGGTTACAGAAATCATTTCTTGCTTTCGAGGATTACCGAAATCGATCATTACTTTCGAGGATCAACAAAATCGATCATTTCTTTCGTTTCACAGTTCGAATTTTGATTTCGATAATCATCTATTTTCAATTTCGATGATTATCGAAATTTTGATAAAAACTGTAAATTCAGAAAATCTGTGAGTTCCGAAACTTTTGTCGGGACTTCAAAACCCTCCGATTTGATTAGAAACGGGTTATTCGAACCCACATTACATCTGTACTTGTAAAGTAGAACATGAATCTGTTTCCTCTTTATACAAGACAATATCTTGTCTTGTATAAAGAGAGGAAATGATTCAAGAGAGAAAAATTTAATTCTCCCTCTTTACAAGGCACTGGTAAGGCCTCATTTGGAATACGCGGGCTTCTTTTCTTTCCTTCTTCCATTTTTTACAACACGCGCATGGTGTTAGCTCCTGCTTTGTACTCCACAGCCTACATTTTAACTAGGACAGATCTGCACCCCGAACAGGGAAAGGGCATCTTTATATTCATATTATCAAGGTCCTTAATAACATATTTTTCTATTCCATCCTTATTATGGATGTGAAATACTGATACTGCACAGTGGGCGCCATATAAAAGGAACTACATCAGAAATTACCCACATTGTTCCTTCATCATCCTGATGGTAATTATTTTAAGCGCATTAAATAGACCTATGCCTGTCAATAGGGCCAAACCATGTGGCACAGTATTTGTCACAAAACATTGCCGGTATTTCTTTACCGTACATGTGTCTCATTGTACTTTTCTAAACCGTGTCTGACTTTTACTATTGCAGTGGAATTTTTATTTTCCTCTCCTTTAGACACTACTGATAATGCATTGTAGTAACTTTTTTTTTTTACCAAAGATTTGCAGTTACTGTCCCTTCCCTAGCTCAAGAGCTTAGACATGCTCAGTATAAATACCCAGGGAGAAAGAGAGGAAAATGTTCAATCAGCTATTTGTATCTTTGTGCTAAAGAAAGAAGATAGTAAAACAAAGGTAGCTTACCTACCGTATAGTGGAAGATTTTGTTGATTTGAAACTGTCAGGGCTAGCCACGTGCACCGTTTTAATGCCCGATCGATTGCACGTTAAAAAGCAACACACTAGTGTTGCCAATGGCTTTGCCCACACTAGGTGCACTGTCCCGCAGCACACTGCAAAGCACACGAAATCGCACACGTGGCCTAGAAAAAATTACATACAAATGTGATATATTGCCTAATCAGCAGTTTATAGACTAAAAGCAACAGTAAAGGAACAGCAACTGGTTGATTAGTCCAGATAAACTTTGCAAAAAGGATTTTCCAGTCTCACCCAACCATGTGGAAAATGGATTACAGCCTGATGAGACCAAGGTCAATGATTATACCATGATTCCAAAAGGTATGTTTGGTGCAGAAACACAGCACGCTTCAAAAGAACGCCCCCTACCTACATGAAGCATGGTGGATGTGGCATTATGTTTGAGGCTGCTCTTCTTTAGCTGCAACTAGTGCTTATTGAGGGTGGATAGAATCCTAGATGGTCCAAGTATCAGTTTATTTTGTTTCCTAGGAAGCTGTAGCTATTAGGAACCTCAACAATGTCAGCATCTAAATCAGAACAAATCAAAGCAGAGCGTTCCTCCCAACACAAGGGGACGCCATAGGTAACGATCTGTAAGCTTAAATCAAGCTTCTAGGGTCAATGTAAAAATTTTAAATAAATGACATTGTATTGAGAGCACAATTCGATACTAATTCAATTACAGCTACAATCAATGAATCATTGTACATTTAATGGTCGGAAGACAAGTCACAGCTCAGACTTTAATTCAAGACTATTCTTGGGCTTTGAAAGGAGATGCCCTTGCAACATGACAGTCTTCCACACTGATTCAACTATTAGTTTAGGGGGTGTGACAGTAATGCAAGTAATGCAATAATGTGACAGTTATAAGTTATTGGTTTTGTTTTTTTTATTAAACAATACAAATGCCATTTTGCTGTGGGTTTGTAGAATTTATATCCACTATACAATTGTTTGTCAATAATTCTATACAGTATATATGGGATAAAAAACTCTAATGTAGAAGAATCCTGCCTCAAATGAACTTTGCAAACGTTATTCAAAGCATTCAATGTAGAGCAGTTCCGTAGAGTATCTCATGTCAAACACCCTCCATTGTCATTATAAGCAGATGTGCTCACTGAGTGCAGGTGATTCCCAAGGGGCAGGATATCACAATCAGCTGTTTCCTAAGTAGCAGAAAAATGTAAACAAATGTTACTCATGGCTATACATGTACCGTGCTACACAGAGCCTGATTTCTCTCTACTAAACCCCCTGTAAAGTTTTCATGAGTCCAACAACCTATAGGAGGGTTTTTAAAACTTGATTTATTATCTTCATAAACATCAGGAGCCTTTTTACAAACATGAAATAAAGTCTGTTATTGCTGCGCCTGGGCCTTTATAATAGGTGATGGGGCCAGGGCAAAGTGACAAAGGTGGTGTCAACAGACCAATCAATTCTTGCTTGTCAGATTGACACTTCCTTGGCTACACACATACATAAAACACAATATTGTAAGCAGATCATAGAAGTAAAGATAGCCATACAATGCCACATTTGGATGGAATCCATACTTTACCAGAATCCATCTGCAATATGCAGCGACAGTTGCATACAACCGAACTACACATCTTTATGGGGAAGTTGGCCTGGTGAAAACACGCGCGTCCCCTCCACATCAGCTCCTTCTATAAAAGTAAAGGGAGACAAGCATTCTGGAAGGAAAATTTGCTGATCTCCCTGGAGTATTTTTGCCCCATACACCTTAGGGATATATGGCAAATCCCACCTTAACTGACAAGAGTATCTTTAATGGTGTTGGGCACTTAACTGTTCTACTCTACCTGTGTCATCCCTACATATGTCTTCGCTGGCTTCTGGTAACTGTCCGTGTTCAATGTGAGGGCAGGTAGCTAGCAGCAGACAGGGAAGTGCTAAAGTTTGTATTTCTTACCGACTGACTCATTTATTAAGGCCTGTGCATATAAAGTAAATGCTTTGCTCACCCCAAACATTTTAGAGGGGCAGAAAGGTGGGTTTCTCACAATATAGAAAATTGGGCTGTTGTACATCCATATTAAAGTGCAACTAGAGACCAAAAATACAATACATAAAAAAAATAGAATTCTAGTGCGCAAACAATTCTAATTGCATATGGCTACCTCCATAAGGTTCTGCTACAAAACAGCCTGCTAAACCCTGGATAAATAAAAGCAATTAGTTCAATAAATTGGCCAAATTATTTTAAGCCCATTAACCACGTCTAAGTTACTTTCTTTAATGGGTCCAAACCTACTGGTACTTGCCTATTGGTGGGTTTCCTGGTGACAGTCTCAGTAGGTCTGTCCAACCCTGGTACAGGCAGGTGCTAGGTGCTAGCAAAAGCCACTGGATACTAACTTTGTATGTCACGGCACAATGCACAAGAAACGCATTGCGATTTTTGCAATGCTTTCTGTGTTTTTTGTGCGCTTGCTACGTGTTCCTACAATAGCTCTAAATGCATAGCATGCAAAACTGCAACAAAAATAGTGATAACATGTATTGGGATTTCAGACAGGAATGCAACACAGCTCAGCTCTAGCACTGAAATGTTTAGTGTCTGGGTTTGTTTACGAAACTTACGGGAGATGTAATAAAAGTTCTTATCGTTTAAAAATGGGGCTAATTTGCCCCAACCAATCAGATGTTAGCTTTAAAATGGTAAATAAGATCTGATTGGTTGGGGGCAAAATTAGCACCATTTTTAACAATAAGAACTTTTATTACATCTCCCTGTTAATGTTTACAAGACTGGAATGCAGCAGTATTCTGTTATGTGGATGTGATGGCCTCTTAAATTAGCAGACCACTGTACTATATGCCTCGTTGGTAAAGCAACATTTGCTCCCTTAATATAGCCTACAGTAAGTGCGTACTTGTATGTGATTCCCATATATATATATATATATATAATACAAGGATTGTGGAAGCACTCCAAATAGGCTAATTTACAACTACATAGTTGTAGTTGTAGTTGTAAATTAGCCTATTTGCAGTGCTTCCACAATCCTTGATTGGGGGGAAGTGAGAGCCGTGTTATAGGGTCCAATACACGACTATGAGAAATGCAAAAGTTTGCTAATGGTAATTAAAGTAAAAAGGGTTGTAAGTTAGGACTTCCAGACTGGGGTTACCTTGACGTGGTTGGAAGGCTTTCATTCATGTGATGTACAGTAATGTATTAAAACCCTTTGTTTATAAAGTATGCCAGTGTGCAGATAATATGATATTGTATGGGGCCTAGGAATGTGTATTGATTATTTTTCTAGTTTTTTGTATTATTATATATATATATATATAATATATTTATATATATGGGATGACGATGTTCTTTCTCCTGTCTTACTATCACTTTCACTTTTGGTATTGGTAACATGGTAACATAGAATTGATTAACGTCCTGACTCCAAACGTTAATCGGAAAGTATCCCTGGATCAACCAGAACTACAGTATATGTATTAATCCAGTAATTCTCAATATTATATAGTATCCCTGTACCAACCAGAACTACAGTATATGTATTAATACCAGTAATTCTGAATATTATATAGATCCCTGTACCAACCAGAACTACAGTATATGTATTAATACCAGTAATTCTCAATATTATATAGTATCCCTGTACCAACAGAACTACAGTATATGTATAATAACCAGTAATTCTCAATATTATATAGTATCCCTGTACCAACCAGAACTACAGTATATGTATTAATACCAGTAATTCTCAATATTATATAGTATCCCTGTACCAACCAGAACTACCGTAAGTATTAATACCAGTAATTCTCAATATTATTAGTATCCCTGTACCAACCAGAACTACAGTATATGTATAATACCAGTAATTCTCAATATATATAGTATCCCTGTACCAACCAGAACTACAGTATAGTTAATACCAGTAATTCTCCATATTATATAGATCCCTGTACCTCTTTACAAGGTACTGGTAAAACCTCATTTGGAATATACAGTGCAGTTTTGGACTCCCATATACAAAAGGGGCATCTTGAAATGGAAGCAGTTCAGAGGAGGACAACTAAAATAATAAAGGGAATGGAGGAGCTTGACTATGCAGGCAGATTAGACAAGTTAGGGCTGTTTATATTAGAGAAGCGACATTTGCGTGGGGATATGATCACTTTATATAAATATATTAATGGGCCATACAATAAATTGGTGCATTGTTTACTAACCGGTCATATCAAAGGACTCGTGGACATCCTTTAAGATTGGAAGCAAAGAAGTTTAATCTTCAGGTTAGGAAAGGTTTCTTTACAGTAAGAACGGTGAAACTGTGGAACTATCTTCCAGCAGCTGTGGTAATGGCAAGTTTATTGAATAGCTTTAAAAGTGGGCTAGATAAATTTCTAAAAATAAAAAATATTGTGAATTACTGGTATTAATACATATACTGTAGTTCTGGTTGGTACGGGGATACTATATAATATTTAGAATTACTGATATTGATACATATACTGTAGTTTTGGTTGGTACAGGGATACTATATAATATTGAGAATTACTGGTATTAATAAATATACTGTAGTTCTGATTGGTACGGGGATACTATATAATATTGAGAATTACTGGTATTAATACATATACTGTAGTTCTGGTTGGTACAGGGGTACTATATAATATTGTGAATTACTGGTATTAATACATATACTGTAGATCTGGTTGGTACGGGATACTATATAATATTGAGAATTACTGGTATTAATACATATACTGTAGTTCAGGTTGGTACGGGGATACTATATAATATTGAGAATTACTGGTATTAATACATATACTGTAGTTCTGGTGGTACAGGATAATATAGTATTGAGAATTACTGGTATTAATACATATACTGTAGTTCTGGTTGATCCAGGGATACTTTCCGATTAACGTTTGGAGTCAGGACGTTAATCAATTACTATGTTACCATGTTACCAATACCAAAAGTGAAAGTGAATAGTAAGACAGGAGAAAGAACATCGTCATCCCATATATATATATATATATATATATATATATATATATATATATATACAAAAAACATAGAAAAGATAATCAATACACATTCCTAGGCCCCATACAATATCATATTATCTGCACACTGGCATACTTTATAAACAAAGGGGTTTTAGTATACATTACTGTGATCACATGAATGAAAAGCCTTCCAACCACGTCAAGGTAACCCCAGTCTGGAAGGTCCTAACTTACAACCCTTTTTACTTTAATTACCATTAGCAAACTTTTGCATTTCTCATAGTCGTGTATTGGATCCATATAACAGGCTCTCACTTCCCCCCAATCAAGGATTGTGGAAGCACTGCAAATAGGCTAATTTACAACTACTAACTACAACTAATGTAGTTGTAAATTAGCCTATTTGGAGTGCTTCCACAATTCCGTGTATGATATATATCTATATATATATATGGGAATCACATACAAGTAGCTACTTACTGTAGGCTATATTAAGGGAGCAAATGTTGCTTTACCAACGAGGCATATAGTACAGTGGTCTGCTAATTTAAGAGGGCCATCATCATCCACATAACAGAATACTGCTGCATTCCAGTCTTGTAAACATTAACAGGGAGATGTAATAAAAGTTCTTATTGTTAAAAATGGTGCTAATTTTGCCCCAACCAATCAGATCTTATTTACCATTTTAAAGCTAACATCTGATTGGTTGGGGCAAAATTAGCCCCATTTTTAAACGATAAGAACTTTTATTACATCTCCCTGTAAGTTTCGTAAACAAACCCAGACACTTAACATTTCAGTGCTAGAGCTGAGCTGTGTTGCATTCCTGTCTGAAATCCCAATACATGTTATCACTATTTTTGTTGCAGTTTGCATGCTATGCATTTAGAGCTATTGTAGGAAACACGTAGCAAGCGCACAAAAAAACACAGAAAGCATTGCAAAAATCGCAATGCGTTTCTTGTGCATTGTGCCGTGACATACAAAGTTAGTATCCAGTGGCTTATTGCTAGCACCTAGCACCTGCCTGTACCAGGGTTGGACAGACCTACTGAGACTGTCACCAGGGAAACCCACCAATAGGCAAGTACCAGTAGGTTTGGACCCAGTTAAAGAAAGTAACTTAGACGTGGTTAATGGGCTTAAAATAATTTGGCCAATTTATTGAACTAATTGCTTTTATTTATCCAGGGTTTAGCAGGCTGTTTGTAGCAGGAACCTTATGGAGGTAGCCAATATGCAATTAGAATTGTTTGCGCACTAGAATTCTATTTTTTTTATGTATTGTATTTTTGGTCTCTAGTTGCACTTTAATATGGATGTACAACAGCCCAATTTTCTATATTGTGAGAAACCCACCATTCTGCCCCTCTAAAATGTTTGGGGGTGAGCAAAGCATTTACTTTATATGCACAGGCCTTAAATAAATGAGTCAGTCGGTAAGAAATACAAAGCTTTAGCACTTCCCTGTCTGCTGCTAGCTACCTGCCCTCACATTGAACACGGACAGTTACCAGAAGCCAGCAGAGAACATATGTATGGATGACACAGGTAGAGTAGAACAGTTAAAGTGCCCAAACACATTAAAGATACTCTTGTCAGTTAAGGTGGGATTTGCCATATATCCCTAAGGTGTATGGGGCAAAAATACTCCAGGGAGATCAGCAAAATTTTCCTTCCAGAATGCATTGTCTCCCTTTACTTTGTATAGAAGGAGCTGATGTGGATGGGACGCGCGTGTTCACCAGGCCAACTTCCCCATAAAGAATGTGGTAGTTCGGTTGTATGCAACTGTCGCTGCATATTGCAGATGGATTCTGGTAAAGTATGGATTCCATCCAAAATGTGGCATGTGTATGGCTATCTTTACTTCTATGATCTGCGATACAATATTGTGTTTTATGTATGTGTGTAGCCAAGGGAAGTGTCAATCTGACAAGCAAGAAATTGATTGGTCTGTTGACACCTTTGTCACCTTTGCCCTGGCCCCATCAACCTATTATAAAGGCCCAAGGCGCAGCAAATAACAGACTTTATTTCATGTTTGTAAAAAGGCTCCTGATGTTTATGAAGATAATAAATCAAGTTTTAAAAACCCTCCTATAGGTTGTTGGACTCATGAAAACTTTACAAGGGGTTTAGTAGAGAGAAATCAGGCTCTGTGTAGCACGGTACATGTATAGCCATGAGTAACATTTGTTTACATTTTTCTGCTACTTAGGAAACAGCTGATTGTGATATCCTGCCCCTTGGGAAATCACCTGCACTCAGTGTAGCACATCTGCTTATAATGACAGATGGAGGGTGTGTTTGACATGAGATACTCTACGGAACTGCTCTACATTGAATGCTTTGAATAACGTTTGCAAAGTTCATTTGAGGCAGGATTCTTCTCTACATTAGAGTTTTTATCCCATATATACTGTAAATAGAATATATTGACAAACAATTGTATAGTGGATATAAAAGTCTACAACACCACAGCAAAATGGCATTTGTATTGTTTAATAAAAAAACAAAACCAATATACTTATAACTGTCACATTATTGCATTACTTGCATTACTGTCACACCCCCTAAACTAATAGTTGAATCAGTGTTGGAAAGACTGTCATGTTGCAAGGGCATCTCCTGTTCAAAGCCCAAGGAATAGTCTTGAATTAAAGTCTGAGCTGTGACTTGTCTATTCCAGACCATTAAATGTACAATGATTCATTGATTTAGTAGCTGTAATTGAATTAGTATCGAATTGTGCTCTCAATACAAGTGTCATTTATTTAAAAATCTTTTACATTGACCCTAGGAAGCTTGATTTAAGCTTACAGATCGTTACCTATGGCGTCCCCTTGTGTTGGGAGGAACGCTCTGCTTTGATTTGTTCTGATTTAGATGCTGACATTGTTGAGGTTCCTAATAGCTACAGCTTCCTAGGAAACAAAATAAACTGATACTTGGACCATCTAGGATTCTATCCACCCTCAATAAGCACTAGTTGCAGCTAAAGAAGAGCAGCCTCAAACATAATGCCACATCCACCATGCTTCATGTAGGTAGGGCGTTCTTTTGAAGGCGTGCTGTGTTTCTGCACCAAACATACCTTTTGGAATCATGGTATAATCGATTGACCTTGGTCTCATCAGGCTGTAATCCATTTTCCACATGGTTGGGTGAGACTGGAAAATCCTTTTTGCAAAGTTTATCTGGACTAATCAACCAGTTGCTGTTCCTTTACTGTTGCTTTTAGTCTATAAACTGCTGATTTAGGCAATATATCACAGTTGTATGTAATTTTTCTAGGCCACGTGTGCGATTTCGGTGTGCTTTGCAGTGTGCTGCGGGACAGTGCACCTAGTGTGGGCAAAGCCATTGGCCAACACTAGTGTGTGCTTTTTAACGTGCAATCGGATCGGGCATTAAAACGGTGCAGCGTGGCCTAGCCCTGACAGTTTCAAATCAACAAAATCTTCCACTATACGGTAGGTAAGCTACCTTTAGTTTTACTATCTTCTTTCTTTAGCACAAAAGATACAAATAGCTGATTGAACATTTTCCTCTCTTTCTCCCTGGGTAATTTATACTGAGCATGTCTAAGCTCTTGAGCTAGGGAAGGGACAGTAACTGCAAATCTTTGGTAAAAAAAAAAAGTTACATACAATGCATTATCAGTAGTGTCTAAAGGAGAGGAAAATAAAAATTCCAACTGCAATAGTAAAAGTCAGACACGGTTTAGAAAAGTACAATGAGACACATGTACGGTAAAGAAATACCAGGCAATGTTTCTGTGACAAATACTGTGCCACATGGTTTGGCCCTATTGACAGGCATAGGTCTATTTAATGCGCTTAAAATAATTACCAGTCAGGATGATGAAGGAACAATGTGGGTAATTTCTGATGTAGTTCCTTTATATATGGCGCCCACTGTGCAGTATCAGTATTTCACTCCATAATAAGGATGGAATAGAAAAATATGTTATTAAAGACCTTGATAAATATGAATATAAAGATGCCCTTTCCCTGTATCGGGGTGCAGATCTGTCCTAGTTAAAATGTAGGCTGTGGAGTACAAAGCAGGAGCTAACACCAGGGACACATTAGAAGGTCTCTGACTAGATGAAAACATTATGTACTTAACCTTACATCCCTGTCATCCCTTTAGTGTGCAGAACAAGTATGGATTTTTTTAAGTCCATGACACATGCAGCTACAAAAGAAGAAAGACCACATACTGTCCTAATACAGAATCACAATTAAATGAACTGCAGGAAAGATGCTTGTCCATACATAATTAATGCAATATGCAAGGTTACGCAGTCTATTGTTTTATAATCTATAGGATATGATAGTCTTAGTAACGGGCATTGTATAGTATTCCTGTTTACCAAAACCTACTGTATTGTATGTAAAATGTTCTGTTGCATCCAATATAATTATGAGGCTATGGGGCATTATAGTTTTACTGTAGGACCCTAAGGTTTCTGGTTAAAACCCCACATAGCCTGTAAAGTACGACATTGGAAAACCTGAAAGGAAAAAGAGTCATAAGACATCACTCACCAAGGAATAGATTTTGGTATTTATTATGCAAAAATATTACTGACAAAAAAATTATAGAGCCAAGTGACAGCTTACAATATTTTAGATTAGAGATTTACTTTAGTAAAAGTTTAGTGAAAGTTCGAATTCAGACCCATTAAAGTCAATGGGGGAGTGATAGTTCGAAAAATCCAAGTGATTTACAGCTAAAGTAACAATGGTAACTTACTGTAAATGGCTGTGGCACCTGGGAAATGGCCTGGGGAACATGTCACTGTCACCAAAACTTGTTAAAACACTTCCTAAACACAAGCGGGCAATTGCAGAGTTTTGCACAAGCTACATTCTAAGGTTACAGCCAATTTGAGGGTTACCGAAAATAGAACCATAAATTCGAGGGTTAGCAAAAATGAACGATACTTTCGAAGGTTAGTGAACAATACATTCAAGGGTTTCCCGAAAACAAACAATACATCCGTGGATTACGGAAAATCGAAGGCTACATTCGAGGGTTACCAAACAATACATTCTAGAGTTAGTGAATGGCCCGTAAATTTGATAATAATCGAAAATACAGCCGCGAGTCTGGAAAATCGAACTAGTTCGAATAATTTGAGTTTGTCTGAATTCAAGTTCGTCTCAAACTCAGGTTCGAGTTCGGTGTCTATCTCTATTTCAGATAAAATAAAGGTATAAAGTAAAACATAATATATCCATATGAGGGCACGGCCACACTGTGCCACGCACGCAATCCCACACGCAATCGCATGCAATTCCTGTGCGCTTGCGTATCGCAAACGGATGCGCAATTGCATGGTACCAAAAAAAGCGCGATTTTGGTGCGTTGCCGCTATTGCAAAAAAATCGCATGCGCAAACGCACCAAAACCGCAATAGTGTGACCTAGCCCTGAGGCAAGTTAAAAACACACAATCACCTTTGAGTGTTTAGGATCAGGTTGCTTTTCAAAGATACACAAATTAATGGATATGGACAAGATAGAGGTTTTTAGGATGGCACACGCAACACACAGCATGGCACACTACCGCACTGGTGTGGCCAATCAATTGGCCAAACTAGGGCCATATTTATAAACCCGTGGTATTGCTTATTAGCCAGTTAATTTACGATTGCGGGCATAAATGTACGATCATTAATTAACGAACGTTCGATCGTAGAATACTGTGCTCTAGTAAACTACCGCAATGGTATTCTATGGGGATTGTAAATCTATGATTTCGTTATCATAGATTTACGATTTCGTTATCATAGATTTACAATTTCGTTATCATAGATTTACGATTTCGTTATCATAGATTTACGATTACCTCAGAGGTTAATAAAAGGGAAAGCATTTATTACTAAAGGTGTTTAATATAGAGAGTGATTTCCATACCATTAGTTAGGAGAAACTGGCCACTTATTAAAGTATACCCTGCCTCTGGTAGCAATATTAGTTTGGGTTCTAAGCCAGGGTATTGGTCAGTTCCCCACACACAGATTGACATTCCTTTGGATTCTGCAGATGTTGCTCCATGGAGGTTTTCTATCAGATTATTGGTGATGGCGAAAGAGGCTGTTTCACAGCATCAGATTTCCAGGGTCGTTACCACTGCACAGTGTAGGTGTTGGTAATTTACTTATTCCAATTGATATTGGGAAATGTTTTCAATCTGTAGGTGATACAGGAAGTTTCTTGGCTGAAGACTGTTTAAAACTATATCACACACAATTTACACCAAGGTTTTTTTTATGTTATTCGTGCACTAGTGAAATTGCAGCGGACCCCTGATGCCCCTACCCCCACATCTCTACAGTGCAGGCAGGTTATGTAGGGCCAGACGATCAGTTTTAAAACAGCTGACCCCATGTATGTAATGAAACACTGGTTCTGGACTGGCAGCAGTATAAAACAGCTGATCATACACCTTTACTAAGCTGTATCAGCTGTTTATAAACAGCCTATCGGTGAGCCCTGTTATTCCCCCCCCCGCGCGCGCTATCACGGGCCCTGTACTTATGCCTCTATATTCGTTCATCTTATAACCACAAAATCTACTAAGATCTTTTATTGGGGGTGAATTTACATGCCTGCTTTTGTTTCTGTTTAAAAGCAAATATAAAAGTGACATGATTGCTTGTTTTACAGAGGGTGATTATACCTATTTGCTTTATGTAATGAACGTTCTCATGGTTCATTTTATTTTGCTCAAAAAACTCTTTGATATCTTTCACCATCGTGAAGAGTTTTGGAAGAAAAAAAAAAAGGAAGTCCTACTACTTTAAATAAACTAAATGACTCATTCAGTTGTAATTATATTAAAAAATGGAAAAAGTTTATTGAATACGTTTCTGTCTCTTATACTCGTACTTCAAGATTTAAGCGATTCTTTGTGTGTTCCAAAAAAATACTTTATTATTCTAATTAGTATTTTTTATGTTTATAATCAACTTAACTGTGGAATTAAAAAATCTGCTGCATCGATAAATGACTGTGAATTGGGAGTGTTTGACAGAGGAAGGACCTTAGTTTAGCTCCTCTGTCCTAAGCCACAAGAATCCTGGCTTGGCTGGCCCCCATCTGCAAGGTTAGAGAAGTGCAGAGAGATACCAGCAATTTCATTGATTGTGCAGACTTTCTCTATACCCCATGGAGGGACAAGAGTAGGGAAAGTACAATTATATGCACATTCCTCTAAATCCAAAACAACCACATGAGCCAAGGGGAGAATGTTTTATTTTCTGTGCACATCCACTTTACAGTAGGAACAGAAACATGTTTACATGATGATAGAGACCAAAGGGAGTTTTAGTGCCCCCCCCATCTTCTACCCCATCTACTCTAATCCCCTACACTTCAAATAAAATCAATCCCCTTCTTTCTTCTTGCAAGCCTAAAGCAGGTATCTGGAGAATGTTGAATTGCGAGAAATGGTTTTCATTAGAATAATGGTTACGGTGATTTCATTGTTAAGATTAAAAACCCTTTTTATTTTCTGTCTTGATTGGACTCAAATACATATTTCTGACTGAAATGTTAGAAACTGCTGATTAATTCCTTTCTAGGTGTGATTAGATTCTTTCATTACAGCAAGATCACCCCCACCCCCCTTTCACATTAGCTACTGAGCTAATGATTGGACAGCGCCTATTTCTCTTCCCCTTTATCCTTAAGCACACGCGGCCTAGAAACAAATCTGTCCCTGACTATAGGTCATGTGCTAAAGTGAAAGATCATGGCCATGTTTATATTAGTGTGGATTTTCTGCAGTATGAGGGCACGGCCACACTGCAACGCAAACGCAATCACACATGGAATCTCGTGCGATTTCATGTGTGATTTTGTTGCGTTTTTTCTTTAAGTATTGAAAAATGCATGTGATTGCGATTTAAAATGCGGAACGCAAATCACAATCGCAACGCACCTGAAAACTCGTTTTTGGTGCGTTGCCGCGTTTTCAATGATATGAAAAAAAACACAAACAAAAAAAAAACAAAACGCAGCAGTGTGGCCTTGCCCATAGTCCTTTCTCTGTTTGTGTTCTGGTTTCTGTAAAAAGATCCATTTAATTTCATTGTGACATTTTTTTCCAGAAATTTCACAATTTAATGATTATGTCTTTATGAGTATAATTAAAAAGCCAAAATAAACACCCAACCACCGCTATTTAGCAATGCCAAAGTTACCACAGAGATCGTACAATTACGATCATGGTTGTACATATATACAGCTACCGCTTAGTATTGGACTGCCGGTCATAATTGTTTGACGGCAGCTTTACTTTTACAATAACCAGCAGAATTGGAAATAATGAATATGGCCTATAGGAAAATAAAATCACATTTGTACAGTATTTTCAATGTCTATATTATGCCACAAGGTATCATATGTTAAGAAGGATCCAAACCCCTGGTGGGGTGGGTGCTGTCAGTTATATGACCCAAAGGGTCTTAATATAAAAAAAAAAAAAAAACTAGCACAGATGGCTATGCAAAGAACTGACTAAACTTGGATACAAAAATCCAAGGCACTCCAATCTGACGTGCGTTTTGGGAACAACCTTCCCTTCTTCTGGGCACGGAAGAAGGGAAGGTCGTTCCCGAAACACGCATCGGTCAAGGAGTCCGGACTGCTCATGTGCCCCTTACCTACTTGCCTGTCTCCCAGTTGCCGCAAATACGCTGATTTGCTCCATGTCCAGGATTTGGTTCAACGCCGGAACGAACTAGAGTTGAGCGGGACGGCACTGGATTACTCACTCGCATACTCGGCGGGACCAGGGATTGTTGTTTTTTTCTGTTTTCAGTATTTTCAATGTAGTCTGTGTGATCCGGGCACAAGGGTTTGTTATATGTGCCTATGTGTCATCTGGTTATTAGGGCATATTATATGCATCTATCTGTGTCATCTGGACATTAGGGCATGACATATGTACCTATGTGTGTGAGCTGGGCGTTAGGGCAACTTGGTTAGGTTAGTTAGGGCCCCGCTAATAGAATGTACCTTGACGTGGTGGCAGACTTACAGGAGTCCAGGAATTTTGGTGTGGATAAATGTCTTTTTGAGGAACTGTATAAATACTGCTGTAATGTCAAGTTTAAAATGACTAAATGTTCAACCACGCCCATTCCTGGAAGCCATGCACACCTAACCCTGGTTGCTGTGGCTCATTTCATGGCGACTCGTGGTACATAGGGGTGGTATTCCAAAGTTTGGCTCAGTGGACCAAACTCTAGAGACGCCCCTGGTTTATTGTAATTTTACTAATACTATTTCTTACTTTACAGTGATGGAGGAACTGTGTGAAATGCATGCTGGGACTGGAAATAGACTGTGCAAAGACACTTTCATTCAGTTTGGTTAGAAGGGTTTGGTCTAGCGACCCATGAAGTGATTTAGTGTCATAAAGTTGAATGTGAAAAGTCCAAGAAATAGCTGGGTAACCCAATATCAGGTCCACCACCATAAGTTTGTTGAAATCTAGGCATAATGCCCTACAATTAAACAATATGGAGAAAATGAAGCAAAATACATCTGTTTGATTCTGAAATCTAAAAATATATACAGTACAGTCACAGTAATGTTGAATTTCACACATGTGACTATATAAGGTGTCATTTATTGCAAGTTAATATGCCATTGGTACCCACTAAGCAATATTGTTTGGATCCTTGTTAGTGAAATAAAACATATAACCTCACTCACAGAAGTATAGGCAAAGACAAGTAAAATGACTACTTTCTGTCCCTGGGCTAATCATGTGTCTAAACCAACCACTGCCCTATTAACACATATAGAGCATACATTATATAGAACTTTTCATATATCCTGCAGACATATCATTTCAACCTTGTTAGATCTAGTCAGTGCAAGATATAGAATAACGGATGTATGGGGTATGACAAGTTATTAATACCCTATACAGTTCTGGAAGTGGGCCTACAGAAGCTGAAAAGTAGAAAATTCATCTTAAAAGACTTAAGGCTTAACTGGATCATACCAGTATACGGTAATTATTTTATATTTTAGACATACTTAGTGGTGGCAGACATACTTAAAAGGTAATTATAGTCAAAATAAAAATTTTGATCAATCATCAAAAAACATTAGTTTTATGGTCATACATGCAAATATTTACCGTCCAATACACACCTACGGACCTACCCTTCCATTTCCATGGTAGCCATACTTAAAGGGAAACTATAGTAAAAAAAATTTGGATCAATCATCAAAACAACGTTAGTTTTATGGTCATACATGCAAATATAAACCCTTTCACTTTTTTTCCCTTCCTCTGGATCAACTGTTAGATTGGGTTAAAAAGTTGGGTGTAAAAGTTGGACTAGATGTACGTATGTCTTTATTCAACCTCAATTACTGTTATTGTGTTCCTGTAAGAGATAACGAATCACCTGATATATCACTTTCTATTTTTAAAGTTCTGACATGTGCGCTTTATATGGCCCCCTACTTGCATTTCTGGCAGGCAGGGGAGCTGGACCAGAACAACTCTGGAACGAGGAGCTGTAAGTTGAGTTTGGAATCTATTTTTAAACTTTTAACATAGCGTTTGGGGAGTGGAGATGCCCTTTAATGCTCATAATTTTTTTAATTGCAATCATACAAATATGATCACAAATTATGAGGGCGATCATATACTAAAGGGAAATGGCGACTGGGAAGATAGCGGAGAGGAAGATAGCGTCTGGGAAGATAGCTTACCAGAATATAGCGACTGGGAAGAGGGCAACTGGTAAATATAAAATGCCCCCATGCCTAATAAACACAAACTGGTACATTTTATGAATTTACCAGTTGGGGGGGGGGGGTTTATTAACATGGGGACATTTTATATTTCCAAGTTTGTGTTTAAGGTGGGCATGGGGGCATTTTTATTTACCAGTTTGTGTTTATTAGGCATGGGGCATTTTATTTACCAGTTTGTGTTTTTTGGCATGGGGGCATTTTATATTTACCAGTTTTGTGTTTTTAGGCATGGGGCATTTTATATTTACCAGTTTGTGTTTAATTGGCCATGGGGGGCATTTTATATTTACCAATTTGTGTTTATTCGGCATGGGGACATTTTATTATTTACAGTCTGTTTGTTTTTTGTGTGTTCGGCTATGGGGGCATTTTATGTACCTCAGTTTGTGTTTATTGGGCATGGGGGATTTTATATTTACCAGTTTGGGTTATTAGGCATGGGGGACTTTATATTTACCAGTTGTGTTATTAGGCATGGGGGGGCTTTTATATTTACCAGTTTGTGTTTTTAGGCATGGGGCCATTTTGTATTTTAACCAGTTTGTGTTCTATTAAGCATGGGGGGCATGTTTATATTGACCAGTTTTGGTTTATTAGGCATGGGGACGCATTTATATTTCAGTTTGGTGGTTTATTAGGCATGGGGGCTTTTATATTACGCACCATTTGTGTTTATGTAGGCATTGGAATTTTATTTTACTGTTTGTGTTTATCAGTCAGGGGACATTTTATATTTACCATTTGTGTTATTAGGCATGGGCATTTTATATTTACCAGTTTGTGTTTATTAGGCTGGGGGCATTTTATATTTACCAGTTTGTGTTTATTAGGCATGGGGGATTTTTATATTTACCAGTTTGTGTTTATTAGGCATGGGGGCATTTTATATTTACCATTTGTGTTTATTAGGGCATGGGGACATTTTATATATTACCATTTGTGTTTATAAATTAGGCTGGGGACTTTTAAAGTGTGCGCCATTTTCGGAAGGGATGTGTTTATTAGGGCATGGAGGTGGGCATTTACGTAATTACCGGCATTTGTGTTATGAGCAGGGGGGCATTTATCATTTACCCAGTTTGTACTGTGCTATTATGTCGGCATGGGGGCCGATTTTTCTTTAACCGAAGGATTTTGTGTTGGTATTAGGCATGGGGACTTTTATAGGTACCAGTATTTGGTTTTGGTTAGGCATGGGGACGCTTTATAGGGAGCTATGGTTTTGTCACGCCACGTTTGGATGTTATCGGTTGAGGTGCACTTAGGGGGAGGATGTATAAGTATGACTCAGTTTGGTGTGTAATTAGCGTAAGGGCGAATGTTATTTACGCATTTGGGTTATTAGAACGTATACAATTTATATGGACACTAAAATAGCGGGGGGGACGCCGGCCGGGTGCGGCCTAAAAAACACAGAAGTTGAGGAATGCATAAGATGAGCTTTATATGGGATGTGTTGGCCGACGGGATGGGTAGTCGTATGAAAGTGATATTCAGCTGGATGACTGGTGTGGCGTATAATTGGTCGGACTCAGCCGGGATACACATCATTTGTAGCAAACCACAGAGGTTTTCCGACATATTAATGTACGTCCCCTATGGTATGGGAGCAGAAGGTGGGGTGCCAGGATAGTCGTATTAGGGATGTCAGGCAATATAGATCAATGTCCTATAAGCACTAGGGTTAAGCCTAATAATATAGGGTTACGGGAACCGGGGGCCAGAAGAGTGTTTTGGCATCAGGCCCCCGACACGAATTGTGGTACCAGTGGCATGTGGAAGGCTGGCAATACTTGAATAAATGAAACAATGTCTTAGGTGATACATTTAACTGCTCTATCGAAGATGGTGGCCTCCTGCGCTTCGTTATGGTGATCAACGTGGGGGTGTGTGACATGTGATTACTTAGGCCGTTATATAAGGATGCGAAGTGCTATACAGGGGGAGGTAGGTGCACCTTCATAATAAAGCAGATCCTGAAATTATGGAATTCCCTAAAGGGAGGCGTTTTTGCAGAATATTCGGCCTTGTTACAACTGGCGCGTAGAAAGACACCGCACTGGTCAAGAGTGTTTGAGACTATGTAGCTTGGTAACAGAAGGAGGTTGCAGAAGGACCCTCGGGGTGGGGTAGGATTCGCTCGGACCCGGCCGGGGGTGGTGCGAGAACGGGGGAAAGGGCCCTGACCCGATTAACGGGGTAACAACTTACACGGGAAAGAAATAGATTAGACATGGCCAAGGGATGTGAAGAGGAGTGTGGAGAGAGAAAAGAGGGTGATGCTAAACGTTTGCCCGTATAGTAGAAGCATAACCGCTGAAACTCGAAAAAATAATCTTAGGGTTCAACAACTCAGCGTAGCAGAATAGAGCTGGATACTTATCTCAAGATAATCGAAAGGGGGGGGGCGTCTGGTAAGTGTTAACTGGTCGCGGGAAAGTTTTGCGGAAACTCAACTCTTTGCTGGGTAGGCTGGAGATAGTTCAACGGGTATTTAATTGACATGGGCCCACGCCACGACGGTAACTCCTAGGGAGCAGTGAAACACATGTTCGCTTATTAGGGTGGAAGGGTGGCTTGTGAACCTATTAACATTAAAGGGGTTTACGTGTATTGGTAGGTTCTCCACTAAAGTTAGATTATAGGACAAGCAGTTTGTCTTGCTTTCATAACGCGGCGGTCAGTTTAATTATGGGCTGGATAGAAATTTAAATGTAGGGAAAACACAATTATCGAATCTAGGAGACGGTCCAATATTTTGGCTCTGTAAGGACAGGGGGGCCTCCTGCCCCGTACGTGTCCTATTTCTTTAATCATGCTTGACCCGGTGATGGAATCGACATAATCCTTCGTAGTCCGCGTTGTACTGCACCTATCAGCAATCCTATCTAAATAGTGACTGCTGACTTCCCCTGCTCCCCTCTGCGCAGCAGTGCTCGGGGGGGAAGCTAGCAAAGCGCATCGAGCATAATGTGGCAGCAAATAGTCTTTTCCTTTCCAGAGGGCGGTAAAAATAGACTTATGTGTTAATGTCGGAGTTACAAAGCATTACGCTGGGTAAGCTCCTGACATACGAGAAGCTGCTTCACTATGAATCTGTCAGGGCGAAGGAAAAACGGGGATATTACCGACATGCTTTTTTATGGAAACGCGGATTTCTAGTGTATATACTGCTAGGACAATAGTAGGCTGGGGGGGGGGTGCGAAAATAAACTGGAAAAGGTGTTGATCATACACTAGATTACTGATGAACTTAATGTCACATATGGGCAGCGACACTGACCACTTTACTACATATAATTAGGCTTTAATACAACTTGTGTTTGGGATAGTAGTCATGCCAGCATACAAGGTCCATCAGCTCTCCGAGGGGTGATCCGCAAAAGCCGGGACGAGGGCACGATACATCACGCCATCGAGAATGATCGGGGTCTCCCGTTTTCTGACGTCAGGCACGCTGCGCCGCAATTCTCTTAGCGTTAAAGCAATGCAAACGCGCCTTGACCCAGATAGCACCAATGGAAGTGCAATGAACCTAATCATCAGAGGTTTCTGAAAGGGTGGGCCGGTCAAACACGGTCGTTACGGACAGTACCAGGTGTGATCTGGTAGAGTAGGCTACATGGGGCCTATAGACAGTAGACATAGGTGCGTATGTTGGCGAGCCCCTATCACAGCTCTTTCTAGTCTTAAAGGAAAGAGCAGGTTAAAATGGCCGATTACCTACCATACTCAAGGTTGGAATGTGGTGGGGGGACGTTTAAGACAGAAGTAGCGGCCAGCTGGGTGTGGCGGTGGATGCGCGGGAAAAACGCTGTGGTGGGGCTCCCGCAAGTGCAATGCACCGAGTCGATAGGCGGCCGCTCTTTATGGGACAGTAAATTTGTTTGAATAAGGGAGAAGGGGGAAGAAAGGGGGGGGGAGCAAAAAGGCCCAAGCCGAGTAGGGTGCGTTGTGTGTGAGAAGACTTTGGAATGGTTAAAGCTCATTCACTAATGGCACAATAGCGCGCTATCACAAAGGGCATTTTTACTTTGCCTTAAAGGGTATTACAGAGTGACAGCATCTCCCCGTACATAGCCCTTGAACCTTCTCGGATTGGGGGGGTTCCGCTACTGGAAACATGCGCGGAAAGGGTGTGCTAGGGGGGCAGGGGGGCGAACGCTGTCTTAATAAAGACAACATAAGCGCCTACCGTGAGACATTGTCCAAGGACAGGTGGTGGTAGGCACAGGGGAGGTGAAGTAGGGGTGGGTTCGATCACCAATCTCGCTGCAGTGGGCCATACAGTCCGGGGAAAGGGGGTGGGGTTGCAGGTCTAGGGGGGATGCTGGACATATGTAGTTATTTTGAATGACATACATCCACCAAAACCCCTTGTAAGGCCCTAGGGTGGACAGTCCGACGTCTGTGTTGGTTTAAAACCAATGATTATAGAAAAAAAGGGGAAGGGGGTAGGGGGAGGGTGGGAGACAGAGCGAACTATCGGGGGGGGGGAAAAAAGGGAAAAGGAAAGAAGAGCAAGGGGGGGAAGGGGAGAGGGGGGGGGGGGGGGGGGGAAATGAAAAAAAAAAAGCGAAAAGGGAAAAAAAGGGGGAAAAGGGGGGAAATCAAAAAAAAGAGGAAAAGTCACTAATTTCGTTTGTAATAAAGACAGTGTGATGATGTATCAGCTGCTCGAAGGTTAGATCCAGTAGACGTAAGGCATAGACCTCCGACGAAATGTCACTAGGACATCGACCTAAGTAGTGGCGCTATCCCCTAGCTAGTGGAGATTTCCGGAATGGGGGACGGGAAGGGAGAGAACTGTTAAATCTATTCCAGTGTCCTAGTAGAAGTAAAGAGGGAACCCATTAGTCCAAAAGGGCGTCGGTTAGTCACCATAGAATACGATAATGCACCTCCAACTATAATTAAAGAATATTAGAAGTCACCGTTGGAGTTTTTTGCCCAGTAATCATACAAAGTTAACTTGGCCTCGAGTCGTCATAAACCAGTGATCGGTTTTAATTATGGTGGTCCCACTGGAGACTCTCCTTCGGTCGGTCTGTCTATATCTTATCAAAGACTTACAGGTTGGGGGTGCATTAATGAGGACCATCTATAATGAACGACCACTAGGCTATAGGGCCCGCGAGTAAAACTTGTAGGCGCCTACCCAGATCTGTGTCTAGAAAAAATAGAATCTAAATTCAGATTGACCATTCCCAGTATTCCTCAACTATAGAGGTGGAATCCAAGCTAACATGCTTGGGATTTTGTAGTGTTTTCCCTGAACTCTGTCGAGGGCCTTAGTTTGTAGTTATTGCTCTCCTATACAGACATAGTAGGACAGAGGTGGCCTAGTAATTTATGCGTGACGGCTTGTTCAATCCCCAAGACGATTCAGTCACTTAGGCTACAGGCTTGCATCCCCCTAGGTGTTCGTTTTAATTGCTGATTGTCATATTGTTGTGGGTGGTGGCAGATGATGCATTGAACTGGAAGTCCCTCTGTGATAGTAAGGGATAGGTATTCACTGATGCCATCCCTGCCTCGTCATTGTCATGTTGTTAGTCAGGGCAACCCCCCAACCAGGCCCTTGTGTGGGTCCCCCTGAGGGGTGGGCTGCTGCTTGGTTTCCACAGAAGGACGGTGATAAGACTTCTTTAAACTTCCGGTGCGGTCACAATGAGAGAGCAGGCACAACACGGCCGTCTATGAGAGAAGCACACACACCGTCTATGAGAAAAGCCAAGCACACCACCACTCTATGACAAGCAGCACAAAGTCACAGACTTCTATGAGAAGAGCGCACAGGGGGGGGGGGAAAACATAAGCTGGTGTTCTAAGTGGACGAGAGAGCGGACAGCCGGGGGGCGACCAGGTCTCTTAAAAAACAGGGATCGCCGCGTCTAGACGTGGTCCGGATCAGGGACGACGTTGAGCTGAAACATTGCGAAGTTGAGTGCGGACAGACGCATCCAACAATCCCACATCTGCTGGTAGATCGGTGCCTGTCCCCCCCGGGGGCCTGTGTGTGAGTCCACGTTGTGTTCTGGAGGCCAAGGAGCCACAGAGAAACTTCGCCTGAAGAGTTCTTAGGGGTACCTAAAGTGTGCAGCGGGAATTCTGACGCTCGTCCGACGCGAGGTCACCCCTGAGGGGATAAGGGGTAGGGTGGAAGGCTTGCGCAAATACTATTATCTGCGGCTAGAAGTGGATGAAGGTGACTACAGGTCGGACCCCGGCAGCGCCACCATGGACCGCACAAGGCATGGGGGTGTAACTCCTCCGATGGGTGCCGCGTTTCTAAAACGGCCCCACCGGCCGGTAGGGGGTAGCTGCAGCTTGGGGCGTGCGTGCTCCAGGTGGACCGCTCGAGTGGTGATGTCCGGAGCGCTGGCCTCCGCTACGTCTTCACTGTGGGTCTGAGAAAGGGGCATCGTGGGGGATAGTGCGGGCAGTGTGGTGATTAGGATGAAGCACAAGTTATGTTGGGTCAAGTAGGGGGGGGGGGGGCGGGGGCTAAATAAGTCTTGATGTCATGACTCCATATTCCCAAAGCTGATCAGTTGGGGTAGGTGATGCACTCTACGTTGAGTTTACTCTACTTTGAATGCAGAATGGGAATCCATAGGACCAGCGAGGGGACAATAACCTTGGGGGGGCGGCCGCAGTAACAAGAATGGGACTTGGTGGGAGAAGGAGATAAACGGATAAAAAAGGGTGGCGATCCGAGCGTCTGGGTGAGGTTCTTACGGGCTCGGGTCAACTTGGTCCAGGAAGAAGAGCTGCGGTGAGGAATGCAGGCGTTGGGGGAGACAACCTGCGCCGGGAGTCGCAGGTAATAGAATCAAAGGGTTTGTTGGATAGGGATCTAGGCGATAATGTCTTTATTTGGGTGTGGGGGAATTGCGGCCAGACACTTTTCCGCCCGATTGACGGGTAGTGGGGGGGGTGTCCAACCGTAGAGAAATGTATACCTGAAATGCACTCGCATACTGGAACTAAATTAAATATCTATTCTAGCGTAGTCAGAAAGCGAGCCAGGGGGGTACGAAGCGGGTAACTACATCTTCTATCTATTCTGAACTCTATCTTAATTCAATCTCTCGCTCTTTATGATACTATTTCATAGATCTTCTGATACTAGATCAATCCTAAATCCCATATCATCTGTTCTTCTATAGCATTTCCTATCTTCTATCTATCTAGCTAGTGTTTACCAAATCTACTATCATTTCCATAACTTCCAGGACGTCACAGTTTGGGCATTTCCTGTATCAATAAACATTGCACGTTGTGTCAGCTTAAACGGGTTAAAAGGTTCTAAAGGGCACTTTTACTAAAAGGCAAGCGAAACCATTTGGCACGAACTTTCAGTCATAACATTGAAATAGATTGTTTTAAAAAACTTGTTGATGACCGAGGGGAGGGGAGGTGCATAGTGGCAGCACGGGCGATGTTCTGTAAGTCTGCAGGATGCGAACTCGTGGGGTTTATTCGAGAATTGAGGGCAAACGGCTTGGAATTGTAACTTTCTAATTTGATAAAATTACACTATTCCTCCGGTTCCCTAAGGGGCACAGCATTAACTCTCTGGGCTCTTTATGTACATATCGTAGCCGATCTTCACACCGGGGGGAGGGGGTTCATATGGAAAATAAAGCAGGGAGGGCTTAGCATCCTGTGGTGTTCCTGGGTGGTGGACCTGTTTTGAAAACACAATACAAAGCGATAACCGTAATCACCACGCTTCCTGAAGAAACCCAATAGTGTTCTGTTAAGAAGGGTGTGTAGGGTTTCTACGATACTAACAGTAAGCTTTCAGCCCACTGTAACCCAGTCTAGGCCACGCGGTAGGATGGCGCCATAGAGGATGAATTGTTTGGACTTGTTCCATCCATTATTTTATGTTGACAAATGAATGCATGGTGTTTTAGATAACGAATTGATTAATAAAGGGAATGAAATTGATCTCTCTAAGCTATTTGGTTAAGGGAGGGCCGAGCTGGGGCGGTTTCATACCTCTGAATCTGAGGACAAAAATGTGCTCTGGTCATAAATAAAGTTAAAACTACAGGAAATGAGAGTGGAGGACGAGGCGAGAAGGTGGAGAGCACAACGGCCAGGCGTTCGATAACGCGTGAAGGTAAGACCTCACTAATGACTAGGGCCGGTGTTGGGTGTCCATCTGTGTTTCTGGTGCGTTATACGTCATGGGTACCTTTCTCGTATGAATACGGGTTCGCCTTGGGGGTTATAGTTTGTGCATTAAGCTGTTGCCTGATGGATTGGGGAAAAGGAACGGAATGAGGGCAAGCTTTTTATCATTTTAAATATGAATGAAATAACTGAAAGCCAGTCAGCCTAACACAACTTTCACAAACTGACAGTTATCTGTTATATTCTGTATTTATATGGCAAAACACTTTCCATGTTGTAGTCATCTAGTGTCATTTTATTTTTGTAGAACTGGGGATTTTATAATCATGCTAAAAAGAGGATTTCTCCTTATAGATTGATTGTATTATTTCTATGCAAAGAAAACTTACACTTAAAAAACAAACAAACTAGAATCTGCAAGGGCAGTGGATAAAAGTTAAATGCAGGAAAACAAGGATCAAGTATTAATAGGCAAATAAATACAATTTTGAAAGAAGGTTGATGGGATTCTACACAACTTGTACTTGTACCTTTATATCAGGGGTGTCAAACTCAATCATATAAGGGACCAAAATCAAAATGACAGGCTACTACAAGTCTATGTGGTCTGGGCATGGGGACATCTTATATTTCCAAGTCTGTGTGGGCTGGGCATGGGGGCATTTTATATTTACCAGTTTGTGTTTATTAGGCATGGGGACATTTTATATTTACCAGTTTGTGTTTATTAGGAATAGGGACATTTTATATTTACCAGTTTGTGTTTATTAGGCATGGGGACATTTTATATTTACCAGTTTGTGTTTATTAGGCATGGGGACATTTTATATTTACCAGTTTGTGTTTATTAGGCATGGGGGCATTTTATATTTACCAGTTTGTGTTTATTAGGCATGGGGACATTTTATATTTACCAGTTTGTGTTTATTAGGCATGGGGAAATATAAATGCCCCCATGCCTAATAAACACAAACTGGTAAATATAAATGCCCCCATGCCTAATAACACCAAACTGGTAAATATAAAATGCCCCCATGCCCAGCCCACCCAGACTTGGAAATATAAGATGTCCCCATGCCCGACCACATGACTTGTAGTAGCCTGTCATTTTGATTTTGGTCCCTTATATGATTGAGTTTGACACCCCTGATATAAGGTACAAGTACAAGTTGTGTAAATCCCATCAACCTTCTTTCAAATTGTATTATTTGCCTATTAATACTTGATCCTTGTTTTCCTGCATTTAACTTTTATCCCCTGCCCTTGCAGATTCTAGTTTGTTTGTTTTTAAGTGTAAGTTTTCTTGGCATAGAAATAATACAATCAATCTATAAGGAGAAATCCTCTTTTTAGCATGATTATAAAATCCTCAGTTCTACAAAAAATAAATATGACACTAGATGACTACTACATGGAAAGTTTTTTGCCATATAATACAGAATATACAAGAACTGTCAGTTTGTGAAAGTTGTGTTAGGCTGACTGGCTTTAAGTTATTTCATTCATATTTAAAATGATAAAAAGACATCTATGGGGGAAACAAATTCTGAAATGTCCGCCTAAAATAATGGTTTAAATAGCAATGATAACTTACTGTAAATGGCTCAGGGACCTGGTAAATGGTCTGGGGAACGTGTATCAATGCCCAAAATCTTTAAAAATACAATCTGGTACTGGAAACTTTATGCACTATTTTCAGCGTTCATGCTAAACACCTACCCTTTCTTTCTGTGGCAGACATACTTAAAGTGTAATTAAATTCAAAAACAAATTTTGATCAATCACCAAAAAACATTAGTTTTATGGTCATTCATCAAAAATTTACTGTCCAGCACACACCTACTGACCTGCCCTTCCATTTACTGGCAAATATAAACCCTCTCGCACACTTAGGGCCTGATTTACCCTGTGTGCTGTGCTAAAAAAGGGGTTAAACTCGTGCTAACCAATATTGAATAGGTTAGCGCAACTTTAACTCCATAATTGCAATGGCTGCACCAGTTTCACAAAAGACACCCGTGCAACCGACGCAATCCATTCAATAAAGATTTGCACCACTTTTAACTCTACAATTTAAGACCAGCTAATGGCTGGTCTTACGATACCGATCGTAAATCTACAATTGAAATCGTAGATTTACGATCCCATAGAATATCATTGCTGTAGTTTACTAACGCACGGTATTCTACGATCGAATGTTCATTAATTAACGAAGGTTTGGTCGTAAATGTATGACCGGGATCGTAAATGAACAACTTTTAGCGATCCCACAGGTTTATAAATATGGCCTAATGAGTTCAAATTGCAAAATTGATTTCCCATTGAAAGAACATAAGAACATTTCTGGTTGCACAGAGCAGGACAGGTTTACACTGTAGAAATACCTGCATGTGTACAACGTATACAGTTCATCTGCTCATAATTATTGTCTCAGCATGGAAGAGATTTATTAAAATGTGGTATTTCATTACATTTTGGAACGCTGTTTGTTAAGTTTTAACAGATTGAACTCCCTTCTGACCAGCAAAGTCACCCCCTGCTGCTTTATTAATGCTTTGGCTGGAAGGCAAGGGATAATTATAGACTGTGTTGTTTATCAGCATATTACAAAGAAATATTATGCAGACATTACAGAGAAATGTCTGGTATTTGTTTGTTGGGGTGACTATAAGGTCAATTCAGGATTAAAGGGGCTCCTATCTTAGTAGGTAGATTATATAGTTTACTTTTATAAGAACTAAAATAGGGATATGTTTATTGAGGCGCTATTTTAATGTTTTTCAATAGAAAAATATTGAAGAAAGCAGAGATGTACAGAGAAGCAAGAGCACATTAAGACAGACCCTCCTAAAACTGTAGGAACATCACTCAAGAAAAGTAAGTCTTAACCTTGTGTTTCTACGCCACCAAATTGTCACTAATTTCAAAAATAACTTGTGATCCTAGAGAATGGATCTTCATTGGTTAATGAATGATAACTAATAGAAACACAGACACAGCCCTTTAACTGTATTAAATTACCAGCTACTTCCTACTAAGAGTTTTTCAGGGTGAACACAAAATTTTATTATTTTTCCATTGTGTAAATAGATTTTCATTTATTCAAGCATTGGTCTCCAAACAGTTCTATATGGTGTCTGAAGCTTTTGGATGAAAATGAATTCCAAATTCAAGGTTAAGGGTGAAATGCCTGGGCCTTTATTAACGAGTGAGCATAATAAAGAGGTACATGAGATATGGGCACACTAGGTCATTATCCAAGGTTTTGAAAATAATGCAAATAAAACGTGAACCAACTTTTTTAGAAAATGTGCATAGTTTACATGGCAGCCTGGGTTCTTGAATTAACTATAGTTAAATACAAGTATATACTGACCAATCAAGAACATTGACTTGTTTTCTACGACAAAGAGAAATGTTAGGAATACAGGATTGTCTTTAAGTATAGCCACATCTTGTAAAGATGAACAAATAGGACCTAAATAAAGAAGGCCCCAAACATCCTTAAAACTGTCAAATTCAAAATGTGTTTAACACTTTTACAATCAGAGATGTAGAACTATGAGTGCACCACGGTAAGTTATATGAATATACAGTTAAAGAAAACTAACTATGGGTCACATGGATGGCTTTTTACCTGTTATGGACCCTATCAAATGTAGCTTTGTTGAGTAATAAACCTTATAGAGCTTAATCCTGCAAAGAAGGTAAGATGTAGCTGAGTACCATAATACTCCTCTTGATTCTTGCAGAGAATAGATGATTTCTCTACATCCAGAGTTTAGGGCATGTCCACCCTGAAACTATCTTTTAGCACTGAGTAGGACCAACTCTCCCCTGCCCCCTCAAACTCTAAAACCATTCTACTTACAGACCTATTAGCACCTAACTTGAGATTTTCTCTGTCAGAAAAGTCCTGGCTCTTTGGGGAAGACTCTCAGTCACAGCAGATGAGGTCATGGATAATGACTAACCATCTACCTGGGGGTTGTGTCATTCAGCACAGCGAAAGCCCAAGAGAGCATGCGCCAAAGCTCTCTGAGCTTTCACTGCACTAATGGAAATGTGTTTTTAACCTATGATTATTTACCTTTAAGACCCTAATATTAAAATCTACATGCTGCAAAGCTAAGTACCAGTTAATTAAATGTAATGCTGTATGGCTACTATACAGCCTAGCTCAAGCTTCTAAATATGTATACTTGTAAATGCAGATCAGCATGTCACCAGTAAATTGTATATGTTGGGGTGTTAAAGGGAAGACTGCAACTCTATTTAGTTCCAATAAAAGCATTTGTATGTGTAGTGTATATGTTCACATTTAATCCAGTGTCCTAGCACCTTATGTGTATATGTTCACATTTAATCCAGTGTCCTAGCACCTTATGTGTATTTGTTCACATTTAATCCAGTGTCCTAGCACCTTTTTTTCCCAAACCAGGGTATACACTGAGAGATATAGCTGATGTATATGTGTAGAATCCAACCAACCATTTCAAACTTTTGACTAGGAAGATCTGAGTTCCTGTGAACTGGAAAGAATAACGTTTGGGCTTTAACTTCTGCCAATTTTTTACATTTTTACAGTCCTTGTGACATTTAAATGTTTAACGACTCTTCACATTAAGTATGACTATGCAAGGAAGGAAATGTGCCCGTTTCCATGGCGTCATGCTTTATAGAACCAAGTAAAGTGCAAAAATAAAAAATATTTCATCTGCAAACTTTTCCTTCCTGACAAATGATTCCACAATGTAAGTTCAGAAACCATCTTTTTTCAAATCTGGAAAGCTTGATAAACATCAGTGGGACTGCCAGCTCCTCCACATTGTTCTATTGTGAATCGTCACTCTCCGCACACACACGCATATGAAATCTGTGCATTTAAGGAATAGTTCTCACAAAAAGTGAACTATTCCTTTAAAGCAGTGATTGAAGACCGGGAGGTAAAGGACCTATTCTTTATTTTCTGTTCCTCAATTACTTGGCAAGGATCCGGTTTAGTTTCATTATAGCGCGCATGCGCCTATTGCGCACTATGTGAAACCTAAACCAGGAAGCAGTCGGCAGTTGTAAATGGAGCCACGTTGGATCGTGCATGAGGTAAATATACTTACCGTCGGTCCTGGATCCTGGTCAAGTGATTGAAAAACAGAAGTTTATTTTTTTTAGGTCCTATACCTCCTCGTCTTCAATCACTACTTCAAAGGAATAGAAGTTCACTTTTTGTGAGAACTATTCCTTTAACTGAATAAGAACAAGGTAGTTTACATGCTCGTGCTAACGACACATATACACAAATCAAAGGAGAATTTTTTTTCTCCATCGACACCCATTGGGTCCAACGAATTGGCTTTCTATTGGCCATGTTTGGCTGAATAACAGACAACTCCAAAAATGTCTGGCATCACCTACACTAAGTATCAAAGGACGGTCATTATAACAGTTTGTTAATATAAAACAACAACATTGAAATGACACAATGTTATCATTTCATTATTTTACACGGGGATAGTTATCAATGTACTTTGTGCCTCTATTATTTGCCATATTTACTGCTGTTTTCTTTTCAATATGGCATTATAAGGTTAATAAACTCCATAATGCCCCCCCATGGCCACAAATAATTGGTGTCACAACAAAGAAACGTGAGGCCAGACCTGCAAGCCATGTGACTTCCCATGGCTGCAAGTGGCAACATCTCGCAATCGTGTATATACTAATGATGCTGAGAATGTCATTTGTTGGAGAGAAGGGCCAGCTCAAGCCAAGCAGCGAGTTGGGAGAGCCAAAAGTCACAAAAGCACGCTGCAGGTTTACATAGGTCTTTCACGTTAACCAATTTACCATAATATTTTACACCATTTATTTCCAGTATCATTTTTCTAACCAGTTACCAGTATCGGTTTCTTGTTAGTTAATTCAAAGTAGAGATAATATGCCGTGTGTAGGATATCAAACTCCTATAAGGTAATGTGGGGTTAACGTCACTGTGTGTAGGTAATCAAACTCCTATGAGGTAATGTGGGGTTAACGTCACTGTGTGTGGGTATCAAACTCCTATAGGAAATGTGGGGTTTTGTCACTGTGTGGTAGGATATCAAACTCCTATAGGTAATGTGGGTTTATTGTCACTGTGTTAGGATATCAAACTCCTATGAGGTAATGTGGGTTCATCCCTGTGTGTAGATATCAAACCCTATGAGGTAATGTGGGTTAACGTCACTGTGTGTAGGGTATCAAACCTCCTATGAGGTAATGTGGGGTTATTGTCACTGTGTGTAGGTTTCACACTCCTATGAGGTAATGTGGGGTTATTGTCACTGTGTGTAGGGTATCAAACTCCTATGAGGTATGTGGGTTATTGTCACTGTGTGTAGGGTATCAACTCCTATGAGGTAATGTGGGGTTATGCACTGTGTGTAGGGTATCAACCCTATGAGGTAATGTGGGGTTATTGTCACTGTGTGTAGGGTATCAAACTCCTATGAGGTATGTGGGGTTATTGTCACTGTGTGTAGGATATCAAACTCCTATGAGGTATGTGGGTTAACATCCCTGTGTGTAGGATATCAAACTCCTATGAGTAATGTGGGGTTAACGTCACTGTGTGTAGGGTATCAAACTCCTATGAGTAATGTGGGGTTATTGTCACTGTGTGTAGGATATCAAACTCTCTATGAGGTAAGTGGGGTTATTGTCACTGTGTGTAGGGTATCAAACTCCTATGAGGTAATGTGGGGTTATGTCACTGTGTGTAGGGTATCAAACTCCTATGAGGTAATGTGGGGTTATTGTCACTGTGTGTAGGATATCAAACTCCTATGAGGTAATGTGGGGTTAACGTCCCTGTGTGTAGGATATCAAACTCCTATGAGGTAGTGGGTTAACGTCACTGTGTAGGTATCAAACTCCTATGAGGTAATGTGGGGTTATTGTCACTGTGTGTAGGATATCAACTCCTATGAGGTAATGTGGGGTTATTGTCACTGTGTGTAGGGTATCAACTCCTATGAGGTATGTGGGTATTGTCACTGTGTGTAGGATATCAAACTCCTATGAGGTAATGTGGGGTTAACGTCCCTGTGTGTAGGATATCAAACGCCTATGAGGTAATGTGGGGTTACTGTCACTGTGTGTAGGATATCAAACTCCTATGAGGTAATGTGGGGTTATTGTCACTGTGTGTAGGATATCAAACTCCTATGAGGTAATGTGGGGTTATTGTCACTGTGTGTAGGGTATCAAACTCCTATGAGGTAATGTGGGGTTATTGTCACTGTGTGTAGGATATCAAACTCCTATGAGGTAATGTGGGGTTATTGTCACTGTGTGTAGGTCTAAACTCCTATGAGGTAATGTGGGGTTATTGTCCTGTTGTAGGGTATCAACTCCTTGAGGTAATGTGGGTTATTGTCACTGTGTATGATATCAAACTCCTATGAGGTAAGGTGGGGTTAACGTCCCTGTGGTAGATATCAAACTCCTATGAGGTAATGTGGGGTTAACGTCAATGTGTGTAGGGTATCAAACTCCTATGAGGTAATGTGGGGTTATTGTCACTGTGTGTAGGATATCAAACTCCTATGAGGTAACGTGGGGTTATTGTCACTGTGTGTAGGGTATCAAACTCCTATGAGGTAATGTGGGGTTATTGTCACTGTGTGAGGGTATCAAACTCCTATGAGGTAATGTGGGGTTATTGTCACTGTGTGTAGGATATCAAACTCATATGAGGTAATGTGGGGTTATTGTCACTGTGTGTAGGGTATCAAACTCCTATGAGGTAAGTGTGATGTTATGTCACTGTGTGTAGGATATCAACACTCCTATGAGGTAATGTGGTTAACGTCACTGTGTGTAGGATATCAACTCCTATGAGGTAATGTGGGGTTAACGTCACTGTGTGAGGGTATCAAACTCCTATGAGGTAATGTGGGGTTATTGTCACTGTGTGTAGGATATCAAACCCTATGAGGTAATGTGAGGTTATTGTCACTGTGTGTAGGATATCAAACTCCTATAAGGTAATGTGGGGTTAATGTCACTGTGTGTAGGATATCAAACTCCTATGAGGTAATGTGGGGTTAACGTCACTGTGTGTATGAATATCAAACTCCTATGAGGTAATGTGGGGTTAACGTCACTGTGTGAGGATATCAAACTCCTATGAGGTAATGTGGGGTTATTGTCACAGTGTGTAGGGTATCAAACTCCTATGAGGAAATGTGGGGTTAACGTCACTGTGTATGATATAAAACTCCTATGAGGTAATGTGGGGTTAACGTCACTGTGTGAGGGTATTAATCTCCTATGAGGTAATGTGGGGTTAACGTCACTGTGTGAGGATATCAAACTCCTATGAGGTAATGTGGGGTTATTGTCACTGTGTGTAGGATATCAAACTCCTATGAGGTAATGTGGGGTTATTGTCACTGTGTGTAGGATATCAAACTCCTATGAGGTAATGTGGGGTTATTGTAACTGTTTGTAGGGTATCAAACTCCTATGAGTAATGTGGGGTTATTGTCACTGTGTGTAGGATATCAAACTCCATGGGTAATGTGGGGTTAACGTCCTGTGTGTAGGATATCAAACTCCTATGAGGTAATGTGGGGTATTGTCACTGTGTGTAGGATATCAAACTCCTATAAGTAATGTGGGGTAACGTCACTGTGTGTAGGATATCAAACTCCTATGAGGTATGTGGGGTTAGTCACTGTGTGAGGGTATCAAACTCCTATAGGTAATGTGGGGTTATTGTCACTGTGTGTAGGTATCAAACTCCTATGAGGTAATGTGGGGTTAACTTCACTGTGTGTAGGATATCAAACTCCTATGAGGTAATGTGGGTTAACGTCACTGTGTGAGGTCAAACTCCTATGGGTAATGTGGGGTATTGTCACTGTGTGTAGGATATCAAACTCCTATGAGGTAATTGAGGTTATTGTCACTGTGTGTAGGATATCAACTCCTATAGGTAATGTGGGGTTAACGTCACTGTGTGTATGATATCAAACTCCTATGAGGTAATGTGGGGTTAACGTCACTGTGTATGATATCAAACTCCTATGAGGTAATGTGAGGTTAACGTCACTGTGTGAGGGTATTAAACTCCTATGAGGTAATGTGGGATTAACGTCACTCTGTGAGGATATCAAACTCCTATGAGGTAATGTGGGGTTATTGTCACTGTGTGTAGGGTATCAAACTCCTATGAGGAATTTGGGGTTAACGTCACTTGTGTAGGTATCAAACTCCTATGAGGTAATGTGGGTTAACGTCACTGTGTGTATGATATCAAACTCCTATGAGGTAATGTGGGGTTATCGTCACTGTGTATGATATCAAACCCTATGAGGTAATGTGGGTTAACGTCACTGTGTGAGGGTATTAAACTCCTATGAGGTAATGTGGGATTAACGTCACTGTGTGAGGATATCAAACTCCTATGAGGTAATGTGGGGTTATGTCACTGTGTGTAGGTATCAAACTCCTATGAGGAAATGTGGGGTTACGTCACTGTGTGTAGGTATCAAACTCCTATGAGTAATGTGGGGTTAGTCACTGTGTGTAGGATATCAAACTCCTATGAGGTAATGTGGGGTTAACGTCACTGTGTGTGGATATCAAACTCCTATGAGGTAATGTGGGTTTAACGTCACTGTGTGAGGGTATCAGACTCCTATGAGGTAATGTGGGTTAACTTCACTGTGTATGATACAAACTCCTATGAGGTAATTGTGGGGTTAATGTCACTGTGTGAGGGTTTAAACTCCTATGAGTAATGTGAGGTTAACGTCACTGTGTGTATGATATCAAACTCCTATGAGGTATGTGGGGTTAACTCACTGAGTGAGGGTATCAACTCCTATAGGTAATGTGGGGTTAACGTCACATGTGTGTATGATACAAACTCCTATGAGGTAATGTGGGGTTCCGTCACTGTGTATGATAAACTCCTATGAGATAATGTGGGGTTAACTCACTGTGTGAGGGTATTAACTCCTATGAGGTATGTGGGGTTAACGTCACTGTGTAGGATATCAAACTCCTATGAGGTAATGTGGGGTTATTGTCACTGTATTAGGTATCAACTCTATGAGGAATGGGGTTAACGTCACTGTGTGTAGGTATCAAACTCCTATGAGGTAAATGTGGGGTTTTTTCACTGTGTGTAGGATATCAAACTCCTATGAGGTAATGTGGGGTTAACGTCACTGTGTGTAGGATATCAAACTCCATGAGGTAATGTGGGTTACGTCACTGTGTGAGGGTATCAAACTCCTATGAGGTAATGTGGGGTTAATGTCACTTGTGTATGATATCAAACTCCTATGAGGTAATGTGGGGTTAACGTCACAGTGTATGATATCAAACTCCTATGAGGTAATGTGGGGTTAATGTCACTGTGTGAGGGTATTAAACTCCTATGAGGTAATGTGAGGTTAACGTCACTGTGTGTATATATCAAACTCCTATGAGGTAATGTGGGGTTAACAGTCACTGTGTGAGGTATCAAACTCCTATGAGGCATTGGTGGTTAACGTCACTTTGTGTAGGATATCAAACTCCTATGAGGTATGTGGGGTTAACGTCACTGTGTGAGGTATCAAACTCCTAGGAGGTAATGTGGGGTTAACGTAACTGTGTGAGGGTATCAAACTCCTATGAGAATGGGGGTTACCGTCACTGTGTGTGGATATCAAACTCCTATGAGGTAATGTGGGGTTGTCACTGTGTGGGGTATCAAACTTTATGAGGTATGTGGGGTTAACGTCACTGTGTGAGGGTATAAACTCCTAGAGGTAATGTGGGTTAACTTCACTGTGTGTAGGATATCAAACTCCTATGAGGTAATGTGGGGTTAACGTCACTGTGTGTATGATATCAAACTCCTATGAGGTAATGTGGGTTAAGTCACTGTGTGAGGGTATTAAACTCCTATGAGGTAAGTGGAGGTTAACGTCACTGTGTTATGATATCAAACTCCTATGAGGTAATGTGGGTTAACATCACTGTGTGAGGATATCAAACTCCTATGAGGTAAGTGGGGTTAACGTCACTTGTGTAGGATATCAAACTCCTATAGGTAAGTGTGGGTTAACTTCACTGTGTGAGGTAACAAACTCCTATGAGGTTGTGGGGTTAACGTCACTGTGTGAGGGTATAAACTCCTATGAGGATGTGGGGTTAACGTCACTGTGTGTAGGATATCAAACTCCTATGAGGTAATGTGGGTTAACGTCACTGTGTGTAGGATATCAAACTCCTATGAGGTAATGTGGGTTATTGTCACGGTGTGTAGGATATCAAACTCCTATGGGTAATGTGGGGTTAACGTCACTGTGTGAGGGTATCAAACTCCTACGAGTAATGTTAGGGTTAACGTCACTGTGTGTATGATATCAACTCCTATGAGGTAATGTGGGGTTAACGTCACTGTGTATGATATCAAACTCCTATGAGGTAATTGGGGTTAATCGTCACTGTGTTGAGGGTATTAAACTCCTATGAGGTAATGTGGGTTAACGTCACTGTGTGAGGATATCAAACTCCTATGAGGTAATGTGGGGTTAACGTCACTGGTTGTATCATATAAACTCCTTGAGGATGTGGAGTTATTGTCACTGTGTGTAGGGTATCAAACTCCATGAGGTAATGTGGGGTTATGTCCCTGTGTGTAGTGGTATCAAACTCCTATGAGGTAATGTGGGGTTAACGTCACTGTGTGAGGTATCAACTCCTATGAGGTAATTGGGGTTATGTCACTGTGTAGGAATATCAAACTCCTATGAGGTAATGTGGGGTTACGTCACTGTGTGTAGGATTCAAACTCCTATGAGGTAATGTGGGGTTAACGTCACTGTGTGAGGGTATCAAACTCCTATAGGTAATGTGGGTTAACGTCACTGTGGTATGATATCAAACTCCTATGAGGTAATGGGGTTAACGTCACTGTGTGAGGGTATAAACTCCTATGAGGTAATGTGAGGTTAACGTCACTGTGGTATATATCAAACTCCTATGAGGTAATGTGGAGTTAACATTACTGTGTGAGGATATCAAACTCCTATAGGTAATTGGGGTTAACGTCACTGTGTGTAGGATATTAAACTCCTATGAGGTATGTGGGGTTAACGTCACTGTGTGAGGTATCAAACTCCTATGAGGTAATGTGGGGTTAACGTCACTGTGTGAGGGTATTAACTCCTATGAGGCAATGTGGGGTTAACTTCACTGTGTGTATGATTCAAACTCGTGAGGTAATGTGGGGTTATTGTCACTGTGTGAGGATATCAAACCTCCTATGAGGTAATGTGGGGTATTGTCACTGTTGTAGGTATCAAACTCTATGAGGTATGTGGGGTTAACGTCACTGTGTGTAGGATATCAAACTCCTATGAGGTAATGTGGGGTTAACGTCACTGTGTGAGGGTATCAAACTCCTATGAGGTAATGTGGGGTTAACGTCACTGTGTGAGGGTTAATTAACTCCATGAGGTAATGTGGGGTTAACGTCACTGTGTGTATGATATCAAACTCCTATTGAGGTAATGTGGGTTATGTCACTGTGTGAGGATACAAACCCCTATGAGGTAATGTGGGGTTATTGTCACTGTGTGTAGGATATCAACTCCTATGAGGTAATGTGGGGTTACGTCACTGTGTGAGGATATCAAACTCCTAGAGGTAATGTGGGGTTAACTTCACTGTGTGAGGGTATCAAACTTCTATGAGGTAATGTGGGGTTAACGTCACTGTGTGAGGGTATCAAACTCCTATGAGGTAATGTGGGTTAACGACTGTGTAGGGTATAAACTCCTATGATAATGGGGGTTAACGTCACTGTGTGATGATCCAAACTCCTATGAGGTAATGTGGGGTTAACGTCACTGTTGTGAGGGTATCAAACTCCTATGAGGATGTGGGGTTAACGTCCCTTTGTATGATATCAAACTCCTATGATGAATGTGGGGGTAACGTCGTTGTGTGTTATATCAAACTCCTATGAGGAATGTGGGGTTAACATCACTGTGTAGGATATCAAACTCCTATGAGGTAATGTGGGGTTAACGTCACTGGTGTTATGATATCAAACTCCTTAGGTAATGTGGGGTTAAGGTCACTGTGGTATGATATCAAACTCCTATGAGGTTATGTGTGGGGTTAACGTCACTGTGTGAGGATATCAAACTCCTATGAGGATGTGGGGTTAACGTCACTGTGTGTAGGATATCAAAACTCCTATGAGGTAATGTGGGTTAACGTCACTGTGTGTAGGGTATAACTCCTATAGGTAATGTGGGGTTATTTCACTGTGTGTAGGATATCAAACTCCTATGAGGCAATGTGGGGTTATTGTCACTGTGTGTAGGTATCAAACTCCTATGAGGTATGTGGGGTTATGCACTGTGTGAGGGTATCAAACTCCTATGAGGTAATGTGGGGTTATTGTCACTGTGTGTAGGAATCAAACTCAATGAGTAATGTGGGGGTTATTGTCACTGTTGTAGGTAAAGTTTGATATCATACACACAGTGACGTTAACCCCACATTGCCTCATAGGAGTTTAATACCCTCACACGTGACGTTAACCCCACATTACCTCATAGGAGTTTGATACCCTCACACAGTGACGTTAACCCCACATTACCTCATAGAAGTATGATACCCTCACACAGTGACGTTAACCCCACATTACCTCATAGGAGTTTGATATCATACACACAGTGACCATTAACCCCACATACCTCATAGGAGTTTGATATCCTCACACAGTGACGTTAACCCCACATTGCCTCTAGGAGTTTGATATCATACACACAGTGACGTTAACCCCACATTACCCTCATAGAGTTGATACCCTCAACACCGTGACGTTAACCCCACATTACCTCATAGAGTTTGATATCCTACACACAGTGCGTTAACCCCACATTACCTCAGGAGTTTGATATCCTACACACAGTGACAATAACCCCACATTACCTCATAGGAGTTTGATATCTCCACCAGTGACAATAACCCCACATTACCTCACAGGAGTTGATATCATACCACAGTGACTTTAACCCCACATGCCTCATAGAGTTTAATATCCCCTCACACAGTGACGTTAACCCCACATTACCTCCATAGGAGTTTGATACCCTCACACAGTGACGTTAACCTCACACTTACCTCATAGAGTTTTAATATCCTACACACAAGTGACGTTAACCCCACATTACCTCATAGGAGTTTGATATCCTCACACGTAATGTTAACCTCCACATTACCTCATAGAGTTTGATATCATACACACAGTGACGTTAACCTCACATTACCTCATAGGAGTTTAATATCCCTCACACCGTGACGTTAACCCCACATTCCCTCATAGGAGTTTGATATCATACACATGACGTTAACCCCACATTACCTCATAGGAGTTTGATATCATACCACAGTGACGTTAACCTCACATTACCTCATAGGAGTTTAATATCCTACACAACAGTGACGTTACACCCCACTTACCTCATAGGAGTTTGATACCTCACACAGTGACGTTAACCCCCACATTGCCTCATAGGAGTTGATATCATACACACAGTGACGTTAACCCACATTACCTCATAGGAGTTTGATACCCTCACACAGTGACGTTAACCCCACATTACCTCATAGGAGTTTTGATATCCTACACACAGTGACGTTAAACCCCACATTACCTCATAGGAGTTTGATATCCTACACACAGTGACAATAACCCACACATTACCTCATAGGAGTTTGATATCCTCACACAGTGACAATAACCCCCACTTACCTCAACAGGAGTTTGATATCATACACACAGGACTGTTACCCCCACTTCCTCATAGGAGTTTAATACCCTCACCAGTGACGTTAACCCCCACATTACCTCATAGGAGTTTGATCCTCACAACACAGTGACGTTAACCTCACATTACCTCATAGGAGTTTATATCCTACACAAGTGACGTTAACCCCACATTACCTCATAGGAGTTTGATATCCTCACACAGTAATGTTAACTCCACATTACCTCATAGGAGTTTGATATCATCCACACAGTGACGTTAACCTCACATACCTCTATGAGTTTAATACCCTCACACAGTGACTTTAACCCCACATTACCTCATAGGAGTTTGATATCATACACAGTGACGTTAACCCCACATTACCTCATAGGAGTTTGATATCATACACACAGTGACTAACCTCACATACTCATAGAGTTTAATATCCTCACAAGTACGTTACCCCCACATTACCTCATAGGAGTTTGTACCCTCACACAGTGACGTTAACCCCACATTACCTCATAGGAGTTTGATATCCTACACACAGTGACGTTAACCCAACATTACCTCATAGGAGTTTAATATCCTATACAACAGACATAATAACCCCACAATACCTCATAGGAGTTTGATACCTCACACAGTGAAGTTAACCCCACATTACCTCATAGGAGTTTGATACCCTACACACAGTGACAATAACCCCACATTACCTCATAGGAGTTTGATACCCTACACACAGTGACAATAACTCCACATTACCTCATAGGAGTTTGATATGATCCACACAGTGACGTTAACCCCACATTACCTCATAGGAGTTTGATTCCTCACACAGTGCCTTAACCCACATTACCTCATAGAGTTTAATACCCTCACCAAGTGACGTTAACCCCACATTACCTCATAGGAGTTTGATATCATACACAGTGACGTTAACCCACATTACCTCATAGGAGTTTGATATCATACACACAGTGACGTTAACCCTACATTACCTCATAGGAGTTTGATACCCTCACACAGTGACGTTAACCCCACTTACCTCATAGGAGTTGGATATCCACACACAGTGACAATAACCTCCACATTACCTCATAGGAGTTTGATATCCTACACACAGTGACGTTAACCCCACATTAACTCTAGGAGTTTGATACCCTCACACATGACGTTAACCCACATTACCTCATAGGAGTTTGATATCCTACACACAGTGACGTTAACCCCACATTACCTCATGGAGTTTGATATCCTACACACATACGTTAACCCCACATTGCCTCATAGGAGTTTAATACCCTCACACAGTGACGTTAACCCACATTACCTCATAGGAGTTTGATACCCCACCCGTGATGTTAACCCACATTACCTCATAGGAGTTTGATATCCTACACAAAGTGACGTTAACCCCACATTACCTCATAGGAGTTTGATATCCTCACACAGTGATGTTAACCCCACATTACCTCATAGGAGTTTGATATCATACACACAGTGACTTGTTACCTCACATTACTCATAGGAGTTTAATAACCCTCACACAGTGACATTAACCCCCATTACCTCATAGGAGTTTGATATCATACACCAGTGACGTTAACCCTCCATTACCTCATAGGAGTTTGATATCCTACACACAGTGACGTTAAACCCACATTGCCCTCATAGGAGTTTAATACCCTCACACAGTGACTTTAACCTCACAATACCTCATAGAAGTTTGATACCTCACACAGACGTTTACCCCACATACCTCATAGGAGTTTGATATCCTACACACAGTGACGTTAACCCCCCATTGTCTCATAGGAGTTTAATACCCTCACACAGTGACGTTAACCCCACATTACCTCATAGGAGTTTGATACCCTCACACAGTACGTTAACCCACATTACCTCATAGGAGTTGGATATCCTACACAGTGACGTTACCCCACATTGCCTCATAGGAGTTTGATATCCTCACACAGTGATGTTAACCCCACATTACCTCAGAGATTTTGATATTATACACGTGACATTAAACCCCACTTACCTCATAGGAGTTTGATATCATACACAGTGACCATTAACCCCACATTACCTCATAGAGTTTGTACCCTCACACAGTGACGTTACCACCCACATTACCTCAAAGGAGTTTGATATCCTACACACAGTGACGTTAACCCCACATTACCTCATAGGATTTGATATCCTACACACAGTGACATAACCCACATTACCTCATAGGAGTTTGATACCTACACCACATTGACATAACCCCACATTACCTCATAGGAGTTTGATACCCTACACACAGTGACAATAACCCCACATTACCTCATAGGAGTTTGATACCTACACCACAGTGACGTTAACCCCACATTCCTCATAGGAGTTGAACCCTACACACAGTGACATAACCCCACATTACCTCATAGGAGTTTGATATCCTCACACAGTGACGTTAACCCACATTACCTCATAGGAGTTTTATCCCCTCCACAGTGACGTTAACCCCACATTACCTCATAGGAGTTTGATATCATACCCAAGTGACGTTTAACCCCACATTACCTCAGTGATTTGATATCATACACCACAGTGACGTTAACCCCACATTACCTCATAGGAGTTTGATACCCCACACGTGACGTACCCCACATTACCTCATAGGAGTTTGATATCATACACACAGTGACGTTTAACCTCACATTACCTCATAGGAGTTTGATATCATACACAGTGGACGTTAACCCCACATTACCTAAGGAGTCTGATACCCTCACACAGTGATGTTAACCCACATTACCTCATAGGAGTTGATATCCTACACACAGTGACGTTAACCCACATTACTCATAGGGTTTGATATCCTACACACAGTGACGTTAACCCCACATTACCTCATAGGAGTTTGATATCCTACACACAGTGACAATAACCCCACATTACCTCATAGGAGTTTGATACCCTACACACAGTGACGTTAACCCCACATTTCCTCATAGGAGTTTGATACCCTACACACAGTGACAATAACCCCACATTACCTCATAGGAGTTTGATATCCTCACACAGTGACGTTAACCCCACATTACCTCATAGGAGTTTAATACCCTCACACAGTGACGTTAACCCCACATTACCTCATAGGAGTTTGATATCATACACAGTGACGTTAACCCCACATTACCTCATAGGAGTTTGATATCATACACACAGTGACGTTAACCCCACATTACCTCATAGGAGTTTGATACCCTACACTAAGTGACGTTAACCCCACATTTCCTCATAGGAGTTTGATACCTACACACAGTGACATAACCCCACATTACCTCATAGGAGTTTGATATCCTCACACAGTGACGTTAACCACATTACCTCATAGGAGTTTATATACCCTCACACATTGACGTTAACCCCACATTACCTCATAGGAGTTTGATATCATCCCACAGTGACGTTAACCCCACATTACCTCATAGGAGTTTGATATCATACACACAGTGACGTTAACCCCACATTACCTCATAGGAGTTTGATACCCTACAACAGTACGTTAACCCCACATTACCTCATAGGAGTTTGAATATCCTACACACAGTGACATTAACCCACATTACCTATAGGAGTTTGATATCCTCACACAGTGACAATAACTCACATTACCTCATAGTAGTTTGATATCCTACACACAGTGACATAACCCCACATTACCTCATAGGAGTTTTGATATCCTACACACAGTGACGTTAACCCCACTTACCTCATAGGAGTTTGATATCCTACACACAGTGACAATAACCCCACATATACTCATAGGAGTTTGATATCCCTCACACAGTGACGTTAACCCCACATTACCTCATAGGAGTTTGATATCCTACACACAGTACATAACCCACATTACCTCATAGGAGTTTGATACCCTACACACAGTGACATAACCCCACATTAACTCCATATGAGTTTGATATCCTACACACATGACAATAACCCCACATTACCTCATAGGAGTTGATACCCTCACACAGTGACATAACCCCACATTACCTCATAGGAGTTTGATACCCTACACACGTGACAATAACCCCACATTCCTCATAGGATTTGATATCCTACACACAGTGACAATACCCCACATTACCTCATAGGAGTTTGATACCCTACCACACAGTGACGTTAACCCCACATTACCTCATAGGAGTTTGATATCCTACACACAGGGACGTTAACCCCACATTACCTCATAGGAGTTTGATATCCTCACACAGTGACGTTAACCCCACATAACCTCATAGGAGTTTGTATCATACACAACAGTGACCATTAACCACACATTACCTCATAGAGTTTGATATCATACCACAGTGACGTTAACCCCACATTACCTCATAGGAGTTTGATATCCTCACACAGTGATGTTAACCCCACATTGCCTCATAGGAGTTTGATATCATACACACAGTGACGTTAACCCCACATTGCCTCATAGGAGTTTGATATCATACACACAGGGACGTTAACCCCACATTGCCTCATAGGAGTTTGATACCCTCACAAAGTGACGTTACCCCACATTACCTCATAGGAGTTTGATATCATACCACACACGTGACGTTAACCCCACATTGCCTCATTGGAGTTTAATCCCTCACACAGTGTGTAACCCACATACCTCATAGGAGTTTGATACCCTCACACAGTGACGTTAACCCCACATTACCTCATAGAAGTTTGATACCCTCACACAGTGACGTTAACCCCACATTACCTCTTAGGAGTTTGATATCCTACACACAGTGACGTTAACCCCACATTACCTCATAGGAGTTTGATATCCTACACACAGTGACATAACCCCAATTACCTCATAGGAGTTTGTATCCTCACACAGTGACATAACCCCACATTACCTCAAGGAGTTTGATATCATACCACAGTGACGTTAACCCCACATTGCCTCATAGGAGTTTATACCCTCACACAGTGACGTTAACCCCACATTACCTCATAGGAGTTTGATACCCTCACACAGTGACGTTAACCCCACATTACCTCATAGGAGTTGATATCCTACACACAGTGACGTTAACCCCACATTACCTCATAGGAGTTTGATATCCTAACACACAGTGACAATAACCCCCCTTACCTCATAGGAGTTTGATATCCTCACACAGTGACAATAACCCCACATTACCTCACAGGAGTTTGATATCATACACACAGTGACGTTAACCCCACATTGCCTCATAGGAGTTTATACCCTCACACAGTGACGTTAACCCCACATTACCTCATAGGAGTTTGATACCCTCACACAGTGACGTTAACCTCACATTACCTATAGGAGTTTATATCCTACACAAAGGACGTTAACACCCACATTACCTCATAGGAGTTTGATATCCTCACACAGTAATGTTAACTCCACATTACCTCATAGGAGTTTGATATCATACACACAGTGACGTTAACCTCACATTACCTCATAGGAGTTTAATACCCTCACACAGTGACGTTAACCCCACTTACCTCATAGGAGTTTGATATCATACACAGTGACGTTAACCCCACATTACCTCATAGGAGTTTGATACCCTCACACAGTGACGTTAACCCCACATTACCTCATAGGAGTTTGATATCCTACACACAGTGACGTTAACCCCACATTACCTCATAGGAGTTTGATATCCTCACACAGTGACAATAACCCCACATTACCTCATAGGAGTTTGATACCCTACACACAGTGACGTTAACCCCACATTACCTCATAGGAGTTTGATACCCTACACACAGTGAAATAACCCCACTACCTCATAGGAGTTTGATACCCTACACACAGTGACAATAACTCCACATTACCTCATAGGAGTTTAATATGATACACAAGTGACGTTAACCCCACATTACCTCATAGGAGTTTGATATCCTCACACAGTGACGTTAACCCCACATTACCTCATAGGAGTTTAATACCCTCACACAGTGACGTTAACCCCACATTACCTCATAGGAGTTTGATATCATACACAGTGACGTTAACCCCACATTACCTCATAGGAGTTTGATACATACACACAGTGACGTTAACCCTACATTACCTCGGAGAGTTTGATAACCCTCACACAGTGACGTTAACCCCCATTACCTCATAGGAGTTTGATATCCTACACACAGTGACAATAACCTCACATTACCTCATAGGATTTGATATCCTACACACAGTGACGTTAACCCCACATTACTCATAGGAGTTTGATATCCTACACACAGTGACGTTAACCCCACATTGCTCATAGGAGTTTAATACCCTCACACAGTGACGTTAACCCCACATTACCTCATAGGAGTTTGATACCCTCACACAGTGACGTTAACCCCACATTACCTCATAGGAGTTTGATATCCTACACAAAGTGACGTTAACCCCACATTACCTCATAGGAGTTTGATATCCTCACACAGTGATGTTAACCCACATTACCTCATAGGAGTTTGATATCATACACACAGTGACGTTAACCTCACATTACCTCATAGGAGTTTTAATACCCTCACACAGTGACATTAACCCCACATTACCTCATAGGAGTTTGATATCATACACACAGTGACGTTAACCCCACATTACCTCATAGGAGTTTGATATCCTACACACAGTGACGTTAACCCCACATTGCCTCATAGGAGTTTAATACCCTCACACAGTGACGTTAACCCCACATTACCTCATAGAAGTTTGATACCCTCACACAGTGACGTTAACCCCACATTACCTCATAGGAGTTTGATATCCTACACACATGACGTTAACCCCCATTGCTCATAGGAGTTTAATACCCTCACACAGTTACGTTAACCCCACATTACCTACTAGGATTTGATACCCTCACACAGTGACGTTAACCCCACATTACCTCATAGGAGTTTGATATCCTACACAAAGTGACGTTAACCCCACAATGCCTCATAGGAGTTTGATATCCTCACACGTGATGTTAACCCCACATTACCTCATAGGAGTTTGATATCATACACACAGTGACGTTAACCTCACATTACCTCATAGGAGTTTAATACCCTCACACACAGTGACATTAACCCCACTTAACCCTAGGAGTTTGATATCATACACGTGACGTTAACCCACATTACCTCATAGGAGTTGAATATCATACACAAGTGACGTTAACCCCACATTACCTCATAGGAGTTGATACCCTCACACAGTGACGTTAACCCCACATTACCTCATAGGAGTTTGATATCCTACACACAGTGACGTTAACCCCACATTACCTCATAGGAGTTTGATATCCTACACACAGTGACAATAACCCCACATTACCTCATAGGAGTTTGATACCCTACACACAGTGACGTTAACCCCACATTTCCTCATAGGAGTTTGATACCCTACACACAGTGACAATAACCCCACATTACCTCATAGGGAGTTTGATATCCTCACACAGTTGACGTTAACCCCACATTACCTCATAGGAGTTTAATACCTCACACAGTGACGTTAACCCCACATTATCTCATAGGAGTTTGATATCATACACAGTGACGTTAACCCCACATTACCTCATAGGAGTTTGATATCATACACATAGTGACGTTAACCCCACATTACCTCATAGGAGTTTGATACCCTCACTCAGTGACGTTAACCCCACATTACCTCATAGGAGTTTGATATCATACACACAGTGACGTTAACCCACATTACCTCATAGGAGTTTAATACCCTCACACAGTGACATTAACCCCACATTACCTCATAGGAGTTTGATATCATACACAGTGACGTTAACCCCACATTACCTCATAGGAGTCTGATACCCTCACACAGTGACGTTAAACCCACATTACCTCATAGGAGTTTGATATCCTACACACAGTGACGTTAACCCCACATTACCTCATAGGAGTTTGATATCCTACACACAGTGACAATAACCCACATTACCTCATAGGATTTGATACCCTACACACGTGACGTTAACCCACATTTCTCATAGGAGTTTGATACCCTACACACAGTGACATAACCCACATTACCTCATAGGAGTTTGATATCCTCACACAGTGACGTTAATCCCACATTACCTCATAGGAGTTTAATACCCTCACACAGTGACGTTAACCCCACATTACCTCATAGGAGTTTGATATCATACACAGTGACGTTAACCCCACATTACCTCATAGGAGTTTGATATCATACACACAGTGACGTTAACCCCACATTACCTCATAGGAGTTTGATACCCTACACTAAGTGACGTTAACCCCAATTCCTCATAGGATTTGATACCTACACACAGTGACAATACCCCACATTACCTCATAGGAGTTTGATATCCTCACAGAGTGACGTAATCCCACATTACCTCATAGGAGTTTAATACCCTCACACAGTGACGTAACCTCACATTACCTCATAGGAGTTTGATATCATACACAGTGACGTTAACCCCACATTACCTCATAGGAGTTTGATATCATACACACAGTGACGTTAACCCCACATTACCTTATAGGAGTTTGATATCCTACACACAGTGACAATAACCTCACATTACCTCATAGGAGTTTGATATCCTACACACAGTGACAATCACCCCACATTACCTCATAGGAGTTTGATACCCTCACACGTGACGTTAACCCCACATTACCTCATAGGAGTTTGATATCCTACACACAGTGACGTTAACCCCACATTACCTCATAGGAGTTTGATATCCTACACACAGTGACAATAACCCCACATTACTCATAGATTTGATACCTCACACAGTCCAGTACGTTAACCCCACATTACCTCATAGGAGTTTGATATCCTACACACAGTGACGTTAACCCCACATTACCTCATAGGAGTTTGATATCCTACACACAGTGACAATAACCCCACATTACCTCATAGGAGTTTGATATCCTACACACAGGGACGTTAACCCCACATTACCTCATAGGAGTTTGATATCCTACACACAGTGACAATAACCCCACATTACCTCATAGGAGTTTGATACCCTACAAACAGTTACAATAACCCCACATTACCTCATAGGAGTTTGATATCCTACACACAGTGACAATAACCCCACATTACCTCATAGGAGTTTGATATCCTACACACAGTGACATAACCCCACATTACCTCATAGGAGTTT